>JAKSZT010054017.1:1754344-1778074 GCA_026826555.1 Tolypeutes matacus | reverse complement strand
GCAAACAGTGAGAGTTTTACTTCCTCTTTTCCTATTTGGACGCCTTTAATTTTTTTGTCTTGTCTAATTGCCCTAGTTAGAATTTCTAGTACAATGTTGAATAACAATGGTGACAGTGGGCATCCTTGTCTTGTTCCTGATCTTAGGGGGAAAGCTTTCAACATTTCCCCATTGAGTATGATGTTGGCTGTGGGTTTTTCCATATATGCCTTTTATCATATTGAGGAATTTTCCTTTTATTCCTATCTTTTGAAGTATTTTTATCAAAAAAGGATGTTGGATTTGTCAAATGCCTTTTCTGCATCTATTGAGATGATCATGTGGTTTTTTTCTTTCAATTTGTTAATGTGGTGTATTACATTGATTGATTTTCTTATGTTGAACCAGCCTTGCATACCAGGAATAAATCCCACTTGGTCGTGATGTGTAAGTCTTTTGATATGCTGTTGGATTCGATTTGCAAGTATTTTGTTGAGAATTTTTGCATCTATGTTCATGAGACAGATTGGTCTGTAATTTTCTTTTCTTCTGGAATCTTTATCTGGCTTTGGTATTAGGGTGGTGTTGGCTTCATAAAATGTGTTGGGTAATTTTCCCTCCTCTTCAATTTTTTGGAAGAGTTTAAACAGGATTGGTGTTAATTCTTTTAGAATTGCTTGGTAGAATTCACCTGTGAAGCCATCTGGTCCTGGACTTTTCTTTGCTGGGATATATTTGATGACGGATTCAGTCTCCTTAATTGTGATTGGTTTGTTAAGTTCTTGTATTTCCTGTTGTGTCAGTATAGGTTGGTTATGCGTTTTTAGAAATTTGTCCATTTCATCCAGGTTGTCTGGTTTGTTGGCATATAGTTTCTCATAATATCCTCTTATGATTCTTTTTATTTCTGTGAGGTCATTTGTAATTTCCCCCCTTTCATTTCTGATTGTATTTATTTGCATCTTCTCTCTTTTTTTCTTTGTTAGTCTAGCGAGGGGTTTGTCAATTTTATTGATCTTCTCAAAGAACCAGCTTTTGGTTTTGTTGATTTTCTCTATTGCTTTTCTGTTCTCATTTTCATTTATTTCTGCTCTAATCTTTATTATTTCTTTCCTTCTCTTTTGCTTTGGGATCGGTTTGCTGTTCTTTTTTTAGTTTCTCAAGTTGTTCAGTTAAATATTTGAGTTTAGCTCTTTCTTGTTTCTTAATATAGGCATTTAGGGCTATAAATTTCCCTCTCAAGACTGCCTTTGCTGTATCCCATAAGTTTTGATACGTTGTGTTCTCATTTTCATTTGTCTCAATATATTTACTGATTTCATTTGCAATTTCTTCTTTGACCCACTGAATATTTAGGAGTGTGTTCTTCAGTCTCCACACATTTGCAAATTTACTTTTTTCCTGTCTGTTATTGATTTCTAGTTTCATTCCATTATGATCTGAGAAGGTGCTTTGTATAATTTCAATCTTTTTATAGTTATTGAGAGCTGTACTGTGACCTAACATGTGGTCTATCCTGGAGAAAGATCCATGGGCACTTGAGAAGAATGTATAACCCACTGAGTTTAGATGCAGTGTTCTGGATATGTCTGTTAGGTCTAACTTGTTTATCATATTGTTCAAGTTCTCTGTTTCCTTGTTGATCTTCTGTCTAGTTGTTCTATCTAATGATGTGAGAGGGGTGTTGAAGTCTCCGACGATTATTGTAGAAATGTCTATTTCTCCCTTCAGTTTTGCCAGAGTTTGTCTCATATATTTGGGGCACCCTGGTTAGGTGTGTAGATATTTATGACTGTTATATCTTCCTGGAGGATCATCTCTTTTATTAATATATAATGGCCTTCTGCATCTCATCACTTTTTTGCATATGAAGTCTGTTTTGTCTGATATTAGTATAGCTACCCCTGCTCTTTTCTGTTTACTATTCGCATGGAGTATCTTTTTCCAACCTTTTACTTTCAGCCGGCTTGTATCCTTGTGTCTGAGGTGAGTTTCTTGTAAGCAGCATATGGATGGCTCATGTTTTTTTATCCATTCTGTCAGCCTGTATCTTTTGATTGGGGAATTTAATCCATTCACATTCAATGATATTACTGAAAATGCACTATTTATTTTCTCCATTTTATTCTTTGGTTTTCATATGTCATCTTATTTTTGTCTCTCTTTTTATTCTTTTGGTTATCCTTTCTGTTTTTCTTTCTTCTATACTCTACTCCAAGCCTCTCTCTCCTGTCTTTTTCTTTCAGGTTCTAAGGCTTCCTTTAATATTTCCTGCAAAGGTGGATTCTTTTTTGCAAACTCTTAGTTTCTGTTTGTTTGTGAATACTTTATATTCACCTTCATATTTTAAGGACAGTTTTGCTGAATAAAGAATTCTTGGCTTGCAGTTTTTCTCTTTCAGTTTCCTAATTGTATCATACCACTGTCTTCTTGCCTCCATGGTTTCTGAAGAGAAATCTGCACTAAATCTTACTGGACGTCCTTTGTACATGATCGTTTGCTTCTCTCTTGGTGCTCTGAGAATTTTCTCTTTATCTTTTACACTTGACATTCTGAATAATATGTGTCTTGGCATAGGTCTATTTGGATTTATTCTCATTGGGGTACGGTGTGCTTCTTGGACATGTAAGTTCATTTCTTTCGTGAGAGTTGAGAAATTTTCAGCTATTATTTCCTCAAATACTCTTTCTGCCCCTTTTCCTTTCTCTTCTCCTTCTGGAACTCCCATGACACGTATGTTCTTGCATTTTGTGTTGTCATTCAAGTCTCTGAGCCCCTGCTCAATTTTTTCCATTCTTTTCTCTCTCTTCTTTTCTCTCTTCAATTTTAGCTGCTCTGTCTTCAGTATCACTTATTCTTTCTTCTATCATTTCGTGTCTGCTGTTGTATGCTTCAAATGTATTTTTTACTTCACCTATTGTGTCTTTCAGTCCCATGAACTCCGTTGTTTTTCTCTTCAGGATTTCAAATTCTTCTTGCGTTCGCTCAATGACTTCTTGATGTCATTGATCTCTTTAACTATATTCTCTTTCATCTCATTAATTTGATTTTGGAAATGTGTGCTCATGTCACTGATTAGTTCTCTCAAATTCTGCATCTCTTCTGGGACTTTGCTGTATTCCTTTTCTTGGGCCATGTCTTCTATTTTCTTATATGGCTCATAATTTTTTTGCTGGTGCTTAGGCATCTGGTTAGTTTGTATTTTACTTAGATGCTCTATCTCTTTCTCTTTTATGGGGTTTTAGTGGCAGGAGGCTGTGAGTTACCACAGCTCTTTGATTTTTGGCTCAGCCTTGATTGTTAGGATTGTTCTGCTGGTTGCTCAAAACTGGGCACTGGACCCAGTAATTGGTTGTAGAGTCGTTTCCTAGAGCCTTGGGCAGGGAGGGTATAGAGGCCAGGAAAAGCCTCTCTTACTTATTAATTTTATTATTGCACTTCCTTGGTCTGCCAGGAGATGGCGCTTGTTGGCTGCTCTCAATTCAATGCCTGGTCGGAGCGTATTTGTTGTGACACAGGCCAGATCAATGTGATAGAGCTTCCTGTCTGGGGGCTAGGAGCCCTGTGATTCAAACTTTCTGAGACAGTTCTCCAGACTTCTCTGGTAGCACCCCCCTTTTCCCAGCTAGGAAATATTTCCACTCCCTTCTGAATCCTCAACAATCAGTCCCTTTTAGTAGAGGAGGAGATTGGGAGGTTTGTATATCTTTAGCCCCTTGCAGTCTCCAAGGCAAACAATAGCACAGCCCCACCCAGCCTGGAAGGGCTCTCTGGACAGGGCAGACCAAACCTGGGAGTCAAAAGCAGGGTCAGCCCCAGGCTCTCTCTCCCCTCTCCCTTAGAGTCCTCAACAATTAGTCCAAGCTAGAAGATAGCGAGGTTGCGAGGGTCAGATTTCTCCAGTCCTTTCTAGGCTCCCAGGGCAAACCACCACGTGGAAGGGTCCGTGGGGCTCCGCAGCCCAAATTTCAGGTCAGAACCTGAGTCAGCCTAAGGCTGTGTCCCTCTTTCTCCCCTTTCTGGGAGTGGCAGATCCCTGGAGCCCCCTTTATCTGTGGTTGCAGGCCCAGGGGCCTGAGAATTCTGAAGAGTGTGGGGGAGGGTGCCGGCAGCAGCAGAACCTGCTACTAGCAACTCACGGTTCTGTTGTCGCGATTTCCCTCTTCTGTCCCTCTCTCCTCTGGGTGGTGTGCAGCCTTCACCTGCTATCCTAAACCCTAGAAGATCTTTTTCGGGGCTGTTTCAGCTTGTCCTCTAGCTATTTTTCTGGAAAAGGGATTCCCACGTCTTACTAGTCCGCCATCTTCCCGGAAATGCTCCGTCATTTTCAAACTTGTTTTATCTACTTCTCTGAACAATTCTGTGTCTTCATTTTCACTATGCCCTTAATATCCTGAGACCTCTCCAGATTTCAAAGGGGATTTCCCTTCCAAATTTACTAATGTTGTATTTAGAATGAGGTCTTATGATTCCTCCATAAATGGCTAATATGTCCTTTGCTGAAGGGGGCCTTCCCCTCTCCGTTCACTTCCTCTGACACTTACCAAAGACTTTTTTCCCCCCAGAAACTTCCTACAGAACTTGCAAAAGTTGCAATAATAGCATTGATGATTGGAACAGATTGAATGAAACCTAACTCCTATTTGAATTGCAAGAGTCATATCTGGGGAACTGGTCCACAGAGAAATAAGTGCATTCAGATCATTGCTAAGCACCCAGGAATTCCTTACTTGGGGCTTGTTGAAAGAATAAAGTGAATGTGGAAAGAGTGGAGGCCCCAGCCCCACCCCCTACTCCATGCCACTGATAACTCTCTCTGGGCAAGCTGCTCAGCAAGGTGATTTGAGAGAGGTCATTTATCTACAGTAGTGATTCTTGGAGTTGTCTTGGGGTGAAATATGTTCAGTTCTGGATTCAAGGTTGATGGCCTTCGAGTCAACTTGCAACTGGTTGTCAGTCACCTCAAACTCCTAGAAAAAAAAATAAAAGTAGGTAAATACTGCAAGGCAAGCTTCCCCAGATCACCATGCAATCCCTAAGGTGATATACCTAAGATGTTACTTAACAACTTTGGAATTTAAAGGAGTGCTTCTGACTTGTGGGGATGTGGTAATGATTATTATGGTGAGTAAATCATTTCAAAGTCTTCCAAAGACTGTTCTGTATCTTGACTATATGAATGTCAACATCCTGGAAGTGAAATTGTACTACAGTTTTGCAAGCTGTTACCACTGGGGAAAACTGGTTGAAGGGTGTAGCCAAAGGGGGTGCTAATGTGAAATACCAAAAATGGGTTGGTCTTTATAAAGGGTATTTATTTGGGGTAGAAGTCCACAGATACCAGCCCATAAAGCATTAAGTTTCTTCTCTCACCACAGCAATTGCCATGTGTTAGAGCAAGATAGCTGCTGATGTTTGCCAGGGTTCAGGCTTCTTGTGTTCCTCTCTTCCCGGGGCTGCGTTTCTCTCTGGGCTTAGCTCCTGGTTCCTCCACAAGGTCAGCTGTAGACTATCAGGAGAATGGCTCACTTCTTTTCCCCTGGGACCTTTTCTCCAACATCAAAACTGCTTCTCAAAAACCTTCTGCTCAAAACTGTTCTTGCCATGCCTTTTATATTTGATTCCCCACCCACCAAGGGGTGGGATTCAATGCCCTAATCATAACCTAATCATGCCCAGATTAACAGATCAGTTTACAAGCATGATCCAATTATATTTTTGGAATTCATAATTATATCAAATTGGCCAATGGTTAGAAAGGGTATACTGGATCTCTCTGTATTATTTCCTACAACTGCCTGTGAATCTATAATTATCTCAAAATTAAAAGTTTTATTTAGGTTTCCAAAGGCTTGAAATATAAAAGATGTCCAGATTATGGACTCCCCTCCACCAAGGCAGAGAAATTATCTAGTCAGCCTTTTCAAATAATGCATTAAGTAATTATTAAATTTGGGCTCCCAGGCAAATTTTTCTGGAAGGCCCTCTTTTTTTTTTTCAAATGCAGGAAAAAAAAAAAAAAAAAAAAAAACAAACTATTCCTTCTATCAGGTAACACAGCTCAAGTAGTATTACAGCCATGAATACGGATAGCAGCTGACAAATGTATTCTATCTATAAGTCCAACTTGTTTTTTGTTGCCTTTTGCTCTTTCCTCATTCCATTGGGTCATATGAGTCCCTAACCCCTTAATAATCTGAAAAACAAAAGAAAATGATGTTTTCTGATTATGAGAACGGTTCAGGGAAATAAGTATTGCAGGTAAGTGCAGTTCTATGAGTGCTCAGTTAATAGTCTTTATCGAAATAACATCTATTATTAGGAGACAACTGTTACTCAAACTTCCAAATTGATTTTGGGGGTTTTCTTTAGCTTGTGGGCAGCCCAGCCTACAAGTGTGTTTGGGCATTATTTAAATAATAGGGACACAGCGAGAGTTCAGAAAACAAATGAAATATAGGCAAACCCAGTTTTACCCATTATTGCTACCATGAAAAAGGAGGATAACATTGATCCTCCTTTTTTTTTTTTTTTTTTAAAGATTTTATTTATTTATTTATGTATCCCCCCTTGCTGCTTGTGCTTGCTGTGTCCGTCTGCTGTGCTGTGGGAGAGCTTGGTAAAACACAGCTTACTGGCCTCCACCCACCAGAGTATTTGACTCTGTGGGTCTGAGGTTTTACACAAGTTCCTAGGTGATGCTGCTATTGCTGGACTTTGCCAACCATTGACCTACTGCAGAACACTGATAATGTCTGTGCCTATACAGTTTATTGTAAGTGTATATTTTGGATTTTGTTTTTATATAAATATTGTTTCCCACTATTGTGTAACCTGTTTTATTATTCAACAAAACACTCTTTGCAAGGTTGAAATTATACAAAGCACCTTCTCAGATCATATTGAAATGAAACTGGAAATCAATAATAGACAGGAAAAAAGTAAATTGGCAAATGTGTGGAGGCTGAATAACACACTACTAAATAATCGGTAGGTCAAAGAAGAAATTGCAAGTGAAATCAGTAAATGTATTGAGACAAATGAAAATAAGAGCACAACTTATCAAAACTTATGGGATACAGCGAAGGCAGTTTTGAGAGTGAAATTTATAGCCCTAAATGCTTATATTTAAAAAGAAGAAGGAGCTAAACTCAAAGATTTAACTGAACAACTAAAGAAACTAGAAAAAGAAAAACAAACCAACCCTAAAGCAAGCAGAAGGAAAGAAATAATAAAGATTAGAGCAGAAATAAATGAAATTGAGACTAAAAAAAAAAAAAAATAGAGAAAATTAACAAAACCAAAAGCTGGTTCTTTGAGAAGATCAGTAAAACTGACAAACCCCTAGCTAGACTAACAAAAAAAGAAGATGCAAATAAATACAATCAGAAATGAAAGGGGAGGGGGACGGATGTGGCTCAAATAGTTGGGCATCCGTCTCCCATATGGAGGGACCAGGGTTCGTTCCCTGGGACCTCCCGGTAAAAAAAAAAAAAAAGAAAAAAGAAAAAGAAAGGGGGGAAGTTACAACTGACTCCACAGAAATAAAAAGAATCATAAGAGGATATTATGAGAAACTGTATGCCAACAAACTAGACAACCTAGATGAAATGGACAAATTCCTAGAAATACACAACCAACCTAGACTGACGCTACAAGAAATGTAAGAACTTAACAAACCAATCACATTTAAGGAGATTGAATCCGTCATCAAAAATCTCCCAGCAAAGAAAAGTTCAGGACCAGATGACTTCAAAGGTGAATTCTAGCAAGCATTTCGAAAAGAATTAATACCAATCCTGTTTATACTCTTCCAAAAAGTTGAACAGGAGGGAAAACTACCCAACACATTTTATGAAGCCAACATCTCCCTAATAACAAAGCCAGATAACGATACTACAAGAAAAGAAAATTACAGGCCAAGCTCTCTAATGAACATCGATGCAAAAATTCTCAACAAAATACTTGCAAATCGAATCCAACAGCATATCAAAAGACTTATACATCACGACCAAGTGGGATTTATTCCTGGTATGCAAGGCTGGTTCAACATAAGAAAGTCAATCAATGTAATACACCACATTAACAAATTGAAAGAAAAAAAAAACACATGATCACCTTAATCGATGCAGAAAAGGCATTTGACAAAATTCAACATCCTTTTCTGATAAAAACACTTCAAAAGATAGGAATAGAAGGAAAATTCCTCAATACAATAAAAGGCATATATGAAAAACCCACAGCCAACATCCTACTCAATGCGGAAAGGTTGAAAGCTTTCCCTCTAAGATTGGGATCAAGACAAGGATGCCCACTGTCATCATTGTTATTCAATATTGTACTAGAAGTTCTAGCTAGGGTAATTATGCAAGGAAAAAACAAAAAAAAAGGCATCCAAATAGGAAAAGAGACAGTAAAACTCTCCCTGTTTGCAAATGACATGATCCTGTACTTAGAAAATCCTGAAGTATCCACGACAAAGCTACTAGAGCTAATAAATGAGTTCAGCAAAGTGGCAGGATACAAGATCAACACGCAAATATCTAAAAAAAAACTAATGTTTTTGTACACTAGTACTGAACAATCTGAGGAGGAAATCAGGAGGAAAATTCCATTTTCAATAGCAACAAAAAGACTCAAATACCTAGGAGTTAATTCAACCAAAGAAGTACAGGACCTATATGCAGAAAACTACAAAGCAATGCTAAAAGAAATTTTAAAAGACTAGACAAATGGAAAGACATTCCATGTTCATGGATTGGAAGAATAAATATTGTGAGGATGTCAGTCTTACCCAAACTGATCCAGGCCCCAAACTGAGATGTTGAACTTGCATCATTTCTCAGGCTGAAGGGAGTAGCAAGGCGTCCTAGCACCTGGTCAGGGAGGGGGTGGGCTCTAACTTGTTGGCACTCTGGTAAAGAACTTTTAGTTTACTAAGGCTACCGTTGTAAAATACCAGATATGGGTTGGCTTTTATAAAGGGAATTTATTAGGGTAAAAACCTACCATTCCAAAGCTATGAAAAATGTCCAGATCAAGGTATCATCTCATATTCTTTCTCACCAAAGATTGGCTGCTGGATCCTGGACTCCTGCCATGTGGCAAAGCAAAATGGCAGCTCTCTGTCTGAGTCTCTGCCTTCTCCACCACACCACTTTCTCCCTGAGTTAAGCTGTGAGCAATCAAGCATATGGCAGGGCTCAACTCTTGAGGTTTGAGCTCTTCTGTGAGCCTAACCTCTTGGAGTTTCTCTTGGCCTCTCTCTCAGCCTCTCTGGACTTCTTTGTCTTTCTGTGACTGCAGGCAATCCTGGAGTCCTTTCTCACATAGCAGGATAAAAAATGGCAGCTCTCATTCTCTGTGTGTTTCTGCTTCCGGTTCTCAGTTTATATAAGACCCCAGCAAGAGGGTGGAGAACCAACCTGGGTCATGCCTCTCTCTCTCTTTTTTTTTTTTAACAATTTATTGAAGTATATCATTCATACATGAACATACATAAACTACAAGTGTTCAGTAAACATTGTGAGCTTACAAAACAAAATGCATAACATCATACAGGGCTCCCACACATCACCCCCCACAAACACCCTGCATTATTGCTGCAAAACCTTGCTAACAAATCATGAAAGAGCATCGTCAAAGTATTACTACCAACTATAGTCTGTATCTTCCTCCCCTATACATGTTTTTAAGAATTTATTTATTTATTTGTTTACTTTTATTCATTTTTACGCCCCCCCCCGTCCCCCCATTTTTGCTGTTTCTGTGTGCATTTGCTGGGAAACTCTGTGTCCATTTCCTGCTCTCTCTTCTCATCCTTCTCCTTCTGTCTTCACTGGGATTCGACCCTCGGAACCTCTGATGTGGGATAGACGCATCCTACCGCCTGCACCACCTTAGTTCCTGGTTTTTTGGTACGTCTTGTCTTGGCTCTCCCTTGTTTCACTCTCCTGTTATGTCATTATCTTGCTGCGTGGCTTGGGGGGCCTGGCAGTGCACCCACGCATAGGACCTGGTGGCCCATGCACCTTCTATAATTTTCTTTTTTTAAATCTTTACTGAGAGATCCCTGGGATCGAACCTGGGTCCCTCCATGTGGGAGACAGACACCCAACCACCCGAGCCACATCTGTCCCCCTGCTATATCTCTTAAGGTTGACCAAAGATACCCAAAGTTACAGTCTTTTCCCATACAGGATGGTCATATAATTAATCAGGCTTAGTTTATCACCAGCATTCCAAAAACCAGACCTAGGAAGAAAAACTAGGTCTGGTGACACATGCATGGTTTCTAATATAGCGAATGTTTAGCCTACCCTGATTATCACAAAATCAGGATATCGAGAATATTTGCATACTTTTTTTTTAAAGATTTATTTTTATTTCTTTCTCCCCTTCCTCCCGCCACTGTTTGTGCTCACTGCTCTCTGTTTATCTTCTTTTTAGGAGGCACCGGGAACTGTACCTGGGACCTCCCATGTGGGAGGGAGGCACCCAATCACTTGAGCCACCTCTGCTCCCTGCTTGTTATGTCTCTTGTGTTTTCTCACTGTGTCTCTTCATTACACTATCTCGTTGCATCAGCTCACTGCGTCAGCTTGCTGTCTTCTTTGTCTTCTTTAGGAGGCACCAGGAACTGAACGCGGGACCTCCCATGTGGTAGGCAGACACCCAACTGCTTGAGCCACATCTGTTTCCCATACCTCACTTTTGATTGGATGTAGTCCAATCAAAGACCCTAAAGTGATCTAATCAAGTAGTCTAGTCAAAAGATCCTTTAACTGAATCTAGTACAATCAAAGGGCCCCACATCCATAGGAATAGATTAGTTCAATCAAGAACATGAACTTTTCTGGGGTTCACAAAACTTCAAACTGTCACAAACTTTGTCTCTAATTTTCTGTGGGAAGAACTAGCCTTACTTGAAGGGAATGCATCATTCAAAAGAGCAATTTTTAAAAAACCAAATAGTTGTCTATTTTTTCCCTAAGTTTTATGGATATAGTACAAACTTGTGGTAGAAGAGTTGGAAAATACAAGGCAAAATAATCATCCATAATTACCAAAATCTGGAGATAAGCATTTTGGTATATTTCTGTTCAGTTTATTATATCTATTTATCTTTCCCTACATATAGAAACATATATGTTTGCTGTATGTACATAAGTATATATCAGTTTAGATTCAAATTTCAATTTCTGAAAAATGTATTTATCTTTAAATTGTGAACTTTGTCTATGGACCACCTCGAAAAGTAGAGAAAAGTCCTGAGTTTCATAATTTTGTGCTTTCCTTAGGGAACTGGACTCTGGTCTGGCCGATTAATTATCTATACTAAAGCTGGGCTGCCCGCCCCAACTCCACTCAGAGATACCTGAGGTGAAAATAGTAAGTTTAACCCATTTTACCTGCCTGTGCCACAATTGTAGGGGAAGGCGTTGCTAGTGTTACTTCTTTGGAATTGGAGGATTATTTGGGGGAGTCCTTTCTTCTCTTAAGGGTAACCTACAAAGTAATTTCTTTTGTTGGTCTTCAAGTGAAAACAAATACTTTTTTTTTTTTTTTAAATGACAAGGGGGGGGGGGGGGGAAGGAAATCTTACCTCTAAACAGCAACAACCCTGAAACTGGGTTTCTTTTTGGGGAAGGGTTATAATTTGCACGGTGTTTAGAATTAGGGTTTTAAGATCCACGTTTAACAGGCTCTTTATTTCTTTTTTTTAACGGAGGTCCCAGGGGTCGAACCCAGGTCCCTCCATATGGGAGACGGACGCCCAACCGTCCCCCAACACGCTCTTTAAAATCAAAGCAAACACCCCGGCCGGCTCGCACGCAGCGCGGGGCCCGAGGCTGCGGGTGCGCGGGGCTCCGGCCGGAGCGTGGTCCCTGGGCAGCCCAGGCCGAAGCTCGGCGTCCGCACTCGCCCTCCCTGCCACACCCGGCGGGCGGCGCCCCTGGGCGAGGGCTCGGCCCGGGACGCCCGCGGAGCCCCGCATCTGCCCCGGAGCCTCAGCCTCTAATCCCGGGAATTGGGGACCAGGACAGCGCCTCGAGGGCGTGTGCGGGGGCTCGGTGGTGGAAAGGCTGTGCGCGCCCCGCGCTGCCCCCGCCCTGGCCCCGGGGAGCATCAACGAGCTGCCCAAGAACGTCCTGCTCGAGCTGTCCCAGCTCGTGCCGCCCGCCGGCTGCTGCTGCGCCACCGCCTGGTGTGCAGCCTCTGGCGCGACCTCATCGACCTCACGATCCTCGGGAAGCGAGAAGCTTCCTGACGGGGCACCCGAGCAGCCCGCGGGCGCCTGGCGGTGTTCCGCTTCCCTGGCAGCCTCCGCGGGAACCTCCTGCGCCACCCGTGTGCCAAAGACCACTTGGAATCCTGGCGAATCCACGCCAACGGGGCGGACCACTGGAAGGTGGAGAGCCTCCCTGGAGACCCCGGGACAAAGCTTCCTGACCCTAATGTCAGGAAGTACTTTGTCACATCATATGACATGTGCCTCATAGAGCTCAAGGCCGAGGGCTACTGGGAGGAGCAGCTGGACATGTTCCTCCTGACATCGGGGTCGAGGCCTGGTTTGCCCCACATCAGACTGTGGCTGCACCCACCACATCCGCGTCCAGGTGGCTTCAGCTGACTACATCACCTTGGTCTCCTTCGAGCCCCCACCCGTGACCATCCACCAGTGGAAGGATGCCAAGTGGACAGAGGTCTCCCACACCTTCTCAGACTGCCCCCAGGCATCCATCCACCATATCCTCTTCCTGCACGGAGGCCAGGACACCCAGTTCTAGGCGGGCTGGTACTGGCATGTCACCAACAGCAGCATGGTCATCAGCCCCAAGGTGACCAGAAGGCTGGCACCCATGGACAGCTCAGCCTGAAACTAAGGTTGGGTGGGAGGAGGCCACTCAGCTGCCCTCTGCACCTTTGTCCCCACAGCTTCGATCATCTGGCATCTGACTGGCTGTCCATCCATTCTCCGTCCAGGCCAGCCAAGTGCCCAAGGTTCCCTCCAGGCAAAAGCTGGGCCTATGGTGAGCAGGGAGGCCCCTCCCCCCGGGATTCCTGCCCGTGTTCCATCCTTGGGCACACCTGCCAGTTTGTGATGAATGACTGTCACATGGCTTTGATGTTTCATCATAAATGTTTTCAGTAATTTAAAAAAAAAGCATTTGTTTTGGTTTGTTGTTGTTTAGATGTTAAAAGGACATGATTCCAATGAGATAGCATGCAAGTGATTTTTTTGCTTTTTCAAGCAAATTTGCCATAACTTGATGAATTTTGTCCTTTCTTTCTTGATGATGGTTTGCTGCAGATATCTAATCAGCTGTGTGAAAGTATAGCCAAGAATATGGTCAACTGTGTCAAACCAAAGAAATTGGAACTGTCAGCCATCAGTAGTACCATTTCCAAAAAATGTACATTTTTCTAAACCAGGAAGTCTGGGGAAAGCTGAGCAAACTCAGAACATATAATCTTGCACAGACTGAAGGATGTTTATAAATTAGTTTTGCATTGGAGGCAGAGCAACTTCAATAAAGTTTTTGGATTAGGGAATTGAACTCAGATTTTTATAAAAATACTAAAGCCAAGAAAATGGAATTGATTTCTTTCTTAAGAAAATATACATTTCCCTAAATGTAACTGGCCTAGTAACGTGAAGGAAGGTAATTGAATTTAGAAGTTTCAGTTTTTGTTTTTTTTTTTGTTTTTTTTTAAAGATTTTATTTATTTATTCATTTATCCCCCCCTTGCTGCTTGTGCTCGCTGGGTCAGCCAACCACGCCACGCGGGCGGGCCCGCCCCCACCAGGAGGCCCTGGGACCCGAACCCGGGGCCTCCCATATGGTAAACGGGAGCCCCACTGATTGAGCCACAGCCGCTTCCCCAGTTTTTGAATATGTCATGTCATGACCATGCATAAGTAATTGAGGACTGACTTCTGGTTGGGACACAAAGATCTGGACTCAGCAGTTGTTTCAGGCTAGAGCACAGCCTCATCATCCAAGTTGTCCAGTTTGGTTGGTTACTCCTCTGTGGTACTGATTGTTAAATAAGTTGACTATCACCTCTGACATAATTCAAATGCTTATCACAGAATCAGAATTTTTTATTCAAAATATTTTTTCTCAAATCTATTTTCTTCTAATTCTGCTTGGTTTAAAGGTTCCTAGACCCAGTAAAGGGCTGCCTGGTGTCATGCCCCCTCCTATCCTTACTAAATTATGCATCTTAAAAAATGTATACAACTTAAATAACAGAGAATAGACAGATGAAGAACATTTATTCAGGCATGAAAGACCACCTAAATTCTTTTTTGTTTCTTATTTTGTAGATTGTGTGTCACCAAATCTCTGTGTTCTTTATTGTGTAAATTAAATGTGGACACTCTACCCCAAGTCGTAGTCAACAGTACCTGATAGAGGTTACTATGAACTATGATGTGCCGTAGAAATCCAAGTCCACCATTAAGGTGAATATTTTCAAGAGGAGAGAAAGAACTTAGAGCTGCGATTTTTATTGTGCACGAGGAGATTTCTTCTATTTAGGTATGTGACTTCCAGAGTAGCTCTGGCAGAACTGTAATGTAGGTGAAATTTGTACATTTTCTGCGCCCACATGCTTTTCCTAAAAGAGCTTGATTTCTGCTGGCTGATGACACTTCTAACTTGTTAGCAGTAGAATAGAAAACAGAGATGAAGGTACCTAAAGTGTGGCCAAGTGTGAGCTTCTTTCCCATCTCAGTTAATGGCAGTTTCAAGTTAGGGCAAAAAATCTTGACGTCTTTCTTGACTCTTCACTTTCTCTCAACTGTCCTCCTCCTCTCCCTCTGCCAGGCTCCCAACCAATCTCTCAGTAAATCCTGTTGACTCTACCTTCTAAATATATTCAGAATTCTGCCACTTCTGGTCCAAACCATGGTGATCTCTTGCCTGAACTATTGCGATAGCCTTTAAATTGGTTTTCCTGCCTCTACCCCTGTTTCCCATTAATTGATAATCAATACAGCAGTCAGAGGTCCTGTTAATACATAACATTCCTCTGTATTTCCTTTCTTACATAATAAAATGGCTGAATTTTTATTGTGATATATATAACATAAAATTTGCCACATTAGCCATTTTTAAGTGTAAAATTAAGTGGTATAATTATGTTTACAATGTTGTGCTACCATCACCACCATTCATTATAAAATTTTTTTTGGCTTTTCTTTTTTAAAGGAGGTACTGGGGATTGAACTGGGACCTCATACATGGGAAGCAGGAGCTCAACCACTGAGCTACACCTGCTCCACCATAATAAAAATATTTTATCACTTCAGACAGAAACTCTGTACCTATTAAGCTATAACTCCGCATTCCTCCTCCTCTTGCCCCCTAATATCCTCTAATCTTATTCTCACATCTATGAATTTGCTTATTCTAGATATTTTGTAGAAGTAAAATCATACACTATTATCCTGTTGTGTCTGTCTTTTTTCACTCAGCACATTTCCAAGTTTCGTCCATTTTGTAGCATGTAGCAATTATGTTTTGTGGCTAATATTCCATTATATGGATATACCATATTTTATTTATCCCTTCATCTATTGATGGACACTTGGGTTGATTTCACTTTTTGGTTATTGTGAAGAATGCTGCTTATGAACATTGGTGTACAAGTATCTGTTTGAGTCACTGCATTCCGTTCTCTTGGTACATAGCTAGGAGTAGAATTTATGGGTCATGTGATAATTCTATGTTTAACTTTCTGAATAACCACCAAACTGTTTTCCATAGTGGCTGCACCGTTTTACATTCCCACCAATAATGCATAAGGGTTCTTATTTCTTTTTTTTTTTTTTTTTTTAATATTTTATTTATTTATTCATTTATCCCCCCCTTGCTGCTTGTGCTCGCTGGGTCAGCTAACCACGCCGTGCAGGCGGGCTTGCCTTCACCAGGAGGCCCCGGGAACCGAACCCGGGGCCTCCCATATGGTAAACGGGAGCCCTACTGATTGAGCCACAGCCGCTTCCCAAGGGTTCTTATTTCTCCACATCCTCACTAACACTTGTTATTTTCCATTTCTTAAGTAATAGCCATCCCAACAGATGTGAAGTGGTATCTCATTATGGTTTTTATTTGCATTTCCCTAATAACTAATGATATTGGGCACCTTTTCATGTTCTTATTGGGCATTTATATATCTTCTTTGGAGAAATGTCTATTCATATCCTTTGCCCATTTTTTAAATAGGTTTGTCTTTTTGTTGTTGAGTTGTAAAAGTTTTTTTTTTTAATATATTATATATATTAACTCCTTATCAGATATATGATTTCCAAATATTTTCTCTTATTCTGTAGGTTGTCTTTTCACTTTCTTTTTTTTTTTTTTTAAAAGATTTTATTTATTTATTCATTTATTCCCCCCTTGCTGCTTGTGCTCGCTGGGTCAGCTAACCACGCCGTGCGGACGGGCTTGCCTTCACCAGAACCGAACCCAGGGCCTCCCATATGGTAAACGGGAGCCCTACTGATTGAGCCACAGCCGTTTCCCATCTTTTCACTTTCTTGATAATGTCCTTTGATACATGAAAGTTTTGTATTTTGATGAAGTCCAATTTATCTTTTTTTTCCCTTTATTGCTGTGCTTTGGGTGAAAAATCTAAGAATCTGTTGCCAAAAGAAAGGTCTTGAAGATTTTCCCCTGTTTTCTTTCAAGAGTTTTATTGCTGGGAAGCGGATGTGGCTCAATTGATAGGGCTCCCGTTTACCATATGGGAGGCCCTGGGAATTGAACCCGGGGCCTCCTGGTGAAGGCAAGCCAGCCCGTACAGCGTGGTGAGCTGACGCAGCATGACGACACAACAAAGGAAGACAAGCAGACACACAAAAAAACGCACAGCAAATGGACACAGCGCGCACAAGCAGCAAGGGGGGAATAAATAAATAAATAAATAAATAAATAAAACAGTTTTATTGCTTTAGCTCTTTCATTTAGGTTGTTGGTTCATTTTTAGTTAATTTTTGTGTATGGTTTGACACTCTAAAGCTCTCTGTGACAGTTTGAATTTTGTGAATCCAGAAAAAGATCATGTTCTTTAACTAATTTATTCCTGTGGGTGCCCTTTGATTGCATTAAATTTGGTTGAGGGGCCTTCAATTAGATTACTTGATAAGATCACTTCCTGGTTTTTTTTTTTTTTTTTTTTTTGTTGTTGTTGTTGTTGTTGTTGTTTATTTGAGGTACCAGGGCCAGGAATTAAACCGGGATCTTTTATGTGGGAAGCTGGCCCTCAGCTCGGCTCCCCGGAGTTGGTTTTTCCTTTTGTTTGCTTGTTGTTTTTTTGGTTTGTCTTTAGGAGGCACCGGGACCAAACCTGGGACCTCCCATGTGGGAAGCAGGTGCTCAATCACTTGAGCCACATCTGATCCCTACTTCAAGGTTTTTGATTGGACTGCATCAATGAGGTGTGAGCCAGCTTGGGTCTCCGCCCTCTTGCTGGGTCTGATATAAATGGGGAGAAAGAGAGAGAGAGAGAGAGAAGAAAGGAAGCCACCACATTGATCCCGCCATGTAAGAGAGAGGACCTGCAAGAAAACAGAGAAGCCCCCAGAGGCTGAAAGAGAGGTCCCAGAGTCTGAAACCAGCAGAGCACAGAGGCACAGAAAGAGGCCCTTGAGGGGCTGGGCCCACGGCTAAGAAGCCCTGCCCTATGCCTCCTCACCTGGCAGCACACCAGGAAAAATAGTAGCTGATTTTCATGAGAAAGTATCTCTGATGGTGCCTTGATTTGGACGTTTCAAAGCCTTGTGAACTTTTACCCCAAATAAATCCTCATTATAAAAGCCAACCCATTTCTGGCACTTTGCATCTGTAGCCCTGTGGCAAACTAAGACATCCTCTGATGGCTTTTTATTTCACTCAGAATAATAGCTAGTCTTTCCACTGATGACAAGGCTGTCCACACCTACTCTACCCTTACCTCTATAACCTCCTCCCCTCCAATCTCCCCCTTGTTTACTCTACCTTGGTCCCACTGGCCTCCTTACTAGTCTTCTAACATACAAGGCATGTTCACACCTCAAAACCATTATATTTCCAGTTATCTTTGTCTTCTCTAGAAATCTGCCTAGGCCCTCCCTCACTTCATTCAGGCCCATAGGTAAATATTCTCTCTGCGGCCCTTCCTGCACTTATCTCTGTCTAACATACTGTATTGTTCACTTAGTTATCTTGCTTGTCATCTGTCTCCCCCAAAAGAATGTCAGATCCATGAAGAAAGAGATTTTTGTTTGCTTTGTTCACTGTTACATCCCCACCCTGTACCTGGCATATATTGGGTAGCCAATAAATTTTGTTAAATGAATTAACAAATCCAGGGTTTACCACTGCTAAAGTTCAAGAAATTTTCTTTTTTTTTTTTAAAACAATTTATTAAAGTATATCATTCATACATGAACATACATAAACAATAAGTGTTCAGTAAACATTACAAAACAAACATGCAGAACATCATACAGGGCTCCCACACATCACCCCACCACAAATGCTTTGCATTGTGAAACATTTGTTAACAAATTATGAAAGAGCATCGTCAAAGTATTGCTAATAACTATAGTCCGTATCTTACTCCCCTATACATTTTTTAAGGATTTATTTATTTATTTATTTGCTTTGATCCATTTTTACCAATCCCTTGGGTTCTCAATTTATTACACATTCATTTATTGCATATGAACTAGATGCCAAGCACTCTTTTTTTTTTTTTTTTAAGATTTTATTTATTTATTCATTTATCCCCCCCTTGCTGCCTGCGCTCGCTGGCCCCGGGAACCGAACCCGGGGCCTCCCATATGGTAAACGGGAGCCCTACTGATTGAGCCACAGCCGCTTCCGCCAAGCACTCTTAGAAGGACTGGGGAAGAAATGGTGAGCAAAGAGACATGGTCCCTGCCCTCATAAAGTTTATAGTCTAGTGTGAGTCAATAACAGTTGAAAGCAATCAAAATTCCAACATCTTACTTTACAGAAATAGAAAAGTAATTACCAAATTTATTTGGAAGGGAAAGTGTACCTGATAAGCCAAAAGCATTCTAAAAAAGAAGAGTGATGTGGGAGGACTTTCACTGCCTGAACTT
This sequence comes from Tolypeutes matacus, assembly GCA_026826555.1. Classification (NCBI taxonomy): domain Eukaryota; kingdom Metazoa; phylum Chordata; class Mammalia; order Cingulata; family Chlamyphoridae; genus Tolypeutes; species Tolypeutes matacus. The sequence continues at coordinate 1,758,972 of JAKSZT010054017.1, read as the reverse complement.
GAAACATACTACAAAGCTACAGTGGTCAAAACAGCATGGTCCTGGCATAAAGATAGACACATTGATCAGTGGAACAGAATTTTAGTCCAGAAATAAACCCTCACCTCTATGGCCAACTGGTTTTTAACAAACCCACCAAGACCATGTTAACAGGACAAAACAGTGTCTTCAACAACTGGTGCTGGGAGAAGTGGATATCCACAACCAAAAGAATGAAAGAGAACACCTATCTCACTCCCTATACAAGAATCAACTCCAAATGGATCAAAGGCCTAAATATAAAAGCCAGGACCATAAAACTACTAGAAGAAAATGTAGGGAACCATTTTAAAGACCTTGTGGTAAGTGGTGGTTTCTTGGACCTTACACCCAAAGCATGAACAACAAAAGAAAAAATAGATAAATGGGACGGCCTCGAAATTAAACACTTTTCCATCTCACAGGACTTTGTCGAATGGGTGAAAAGGCAGCTGATTCAATGGGAAAAAATATTTGGAAATCCCATATCCAATAAGAGTTTAATATCCAGGATATATAAAGAGATGCTACAACTCAACAGTAAAAAGACAAATGTCCCAATTAAAAAATGGGCAAAAGACTTGAATAGACATTTGTCCAAAGAAGAAATACAAATGGCAAAACAAAACAAAACAAAACAAAAAAAAACCATGAAAAACTGTTCAACATCACTAGTCATTAGGGAAATGCAAATCAAAGCTACAATGTGGTATCATTTCACACCTATCAGAATGGCCACTATTAAAAAGACAGAACTACAAGTGTTGGAGAGGATGTGGAGAGATAGGAACACTTCCTCACTGTTGGTGAGAATGCAGGATGGTACAGCCACTATGGAGGACTGTTTGGCAGTTCCTAAAGAAGTTGAATATAGTCTTGCCACGTGACCTGGTAATACCACTACTAGACATATTCCCAGAAGAATGAGAGCAGTGACATGAAGAGACGTCGGCATACCAATGTTGCCAGAATTATTAAGAATTGCCAAAAGATGGAAACAACCCAGGTGTCCATCAACAAATGAATGGATGAACTGTGGTATATATACACGATGGAATATTATGCAGCTATAAGAAGAAATGAAGTCATAAAGCATATGACAACATGGATGATATTATGCTGAGTGAAGCAAGCCAGACACAAAAGGACAAATACGGTTTGACTGCACTATTATGAACTAAATATATTGTGTAAACTCATGGAGTCAATAACAAGAACATGGTTACCAGAAAATTAGAATGAGGTTAAAGAATAGACAGCTGATGCTTGGGGGTGGAATTTGGAAGTTTGGAAGAAATTGGGCTGCTGCTTCTGCTCTGAACCTGCCTCAGGCCACCAAATCCTCCCTGAAAAGCAGCCAGAGCCCGCGGAGGAGGTGGAGCTTAGGCCTGCTCACCTCTCCCTGAGCCTGGGCTACTTGAAGGAAGGTTGGGTCCTCAGGGGTCAGGGCAGGTGGGCAGGCAGCCCTCCCTCTCTCTCTCTCTCCCTCCCCGCCGGCTCGCTACCTACCTCCTTTCCTACAAAATTTCTTGTTGGGCTTTCTGGCGCATTCCTTGGAAATCTGCTTTACTGTAAAATGAATAAAAAACTAAAAAATAACAGGAGGCCTCTGCCCAGGGGCATGCACGCCCCAGCCCCCCCCCCCAGGCCCCAAGAGCTGCTCTGCAGGCGGGCACATGGCAGAGAGCCTGTCCCACCATCTCCTTGTTTCTGTCACTTACCTTAGTGTGACCCCCCGTGGGAGGAGGCATCGGCTAGTAAAAGAGGAGGCACCTAAGCATTGCTCACCAGGCTTGCCCCCCGCCCGCCTCCCCCCAAACACACACCCAGCTTTTTCAGCCACACACACCTACCACCTTTCAAAGCAGGTGGAATGGCAATGGGGGGAGGGTGCTGGTGGAGCCAGCATCCTCCCGCGGGCAGCTGCCAGCAGTGACCCATACTCCCCCAGGGAACCCCCATCCAGCACTCTGGCTCTAGACCTGTCAAAGCTCTCGGGCCTGGCCAGGCCCCTTTTGGTAACCGTGTCACTCACACATGGGAGCTTGGACAATGCTGGGGGTGTGGGGAGGAACAGGGAAGGGGAAGGGGGAGGCCAAAAAAAAAAAAGAATAGACAGCTGAGGGTTAAATTGTGCAGAATTGGTAAAAAGGTTGTGTATTAATCTTTGGAAATGAATAGAAAAAGTGAAAGTACAACATGTTTTAACTAGTAGTGCTATTATATGGGTATGCCAGTGGTTGAAAAAGAAAGTCTAAAGTAGTGGTTCTTAATAAGGGGTCCGTGAGCTTGGGTGGGAATTTAAAATAACATCATTTTTGTGGGGATGTGTTGTGATATATTTATTAAATAATACACAGTATAGGGTGGAGTTAGTAAGGGGTCCGTGGTTTTCACCTGATTGGCAAAGGGGTCTGTGGAACAAAAATGGTTAAGAACCCCTGGTCTAAAGTCATGTATATTACTAAAAGGAAAGCTTAAAAAATGTAATATGGGACTGTATAGCATAGTAAAACCTGATGTAAAATGTGAATATGGAAATATTGCATATATAAGACTGTTTTTCTTTGAAACTGAGCAAATGTTATGTGTGTTAATGATACAAGATGTTAATATTAGGCAAAAAAGAAAGAACCCACAACATTCTACTAAGTGAAAGAAACCAGACACAAAGTACAACGTATTGTATGATTCCATGTATGTAAAATGTAAATATAAATCAATTTATAAAGATGGAATTAGATTAGGGGTTATGTAGGGCAGGGGTAGGATAGAGGGATTGAGAGGTGACTGTTAAGGGGTGTGGAGTTTTTCTTTTTTTTAAAACAATTTATTGAAATATATCATTCGTACATGAACATACATAAACTATGTGTTCAGTAAACATTGTGAACTTACAAAACAAACATGCATAACATCATACAGGGCTCCCACACATCACCCCACCACAAATACTTTGCATTGTTGTGAAACATTTGTTAACAAATTATGAAAGAGCATCATCAAAGTATTACTACTACAGAAATAGTCTGTATTTCTGTAGTAGTAATATTTCTGTATAGTAATGTATAGTAGTAATATTTCTGTATAGTCTGTATCTTACTCCCCTGTACTTTTTTTTTTTAAGGTTTTATGTATTTATTTATTTATTTACTTTCATCCATTTTTACTCCCTGTCCCCCCACCCCCCCGCCGTTTTTGCTGTTTTTGTGTCCATCCACTGGGCAATTCTTTGTGTCCGTTTCCTGCCCTCTCTTCTCATTCTTCTTCTCCTGTCTTCACTGGGATTCAATCCTCGGAATCTCTGATGTGAGAGAGAGGCGTCCTACTGCCAGTGCCACCTTAGTTCCTGTTTTTTCGGTGCGTCTCGTCTTGGCTCTCCCTTGTATCACTCTCCTGGTATGTTATCATCTTGCTCTGTGGCTCGCTGGGCTTGACGGCACACCCGTGCATGGGGCCTGGGGGGCTCACCTGCTTGCAGGGCCTGGGGACCCAAGCAGACCTTGTCAGTATTGGGTTTACCCGGGATGTCAAGAAAGATGCCCTTGGCAGAAGAGGTAGTACTGAAGCAGGAAATGGTGATCCACCTGGGGTGCTGCCAATTTCTGCACCAGGTTCCTTACCTGAGCATCCACAGACCTCACGTCTCATCCTTTCCTCCTGAAAGACAGGTCAGTATGCTAGGGAGCCTGAACCTGTAATGGAATTACAGTTAGTGCTAGAATGTATTTCTAAATGGGCCTTTGAATAGCAAAATTATCTTTTTTAAAAAGCAGTTTTATTGAGATATATTTACATCCCATACAATCTATCCAAAGTATATAATCCATGGCTTTTAGTATAATCACAATGTTGTGCATTCATTACCACAAAAAATCTTAGGAAAACTCTACACTCCTTAGCAGTCAATTCTCAATCCTTGTATCCTTTCCCATCCCTACATAATCACTAATCTAATTTCATCTTTATAAGTTGATTTTATATTTACACAAAATGATTTTTGTGAAGTTTTTTTTAAGGCTGGGGTCATCTTCACAATCACTTAGTTGGTATTTGATGTGTTTTTACCCTAAACTCATGAGAGAAGGAGGCACTAGTCACTCATCAACCTCTTGACAATACCATAGTATATACTGCAAAGAACATTTGGATGAGCTGGACAAATTTGAAAGTTTGATACAGTGATTTAGACTCATGTTTCAGGTGAGGAATATTCAATTTATATCTAGTGAAAATAAATTATTTTCATGTTCAAAATAGTATTAAAATTTTTCTAGACATTTCTGATCCCTTGAAGCTCTTTTTTATAAGATTTTATATTTTGGGTATAATTTACACTGTGATTTACTTGTTGAAATTATTTGTCCAAATTACACCTCTGTATTGCTCAGCTCTTACTCTTGGATTGCAAGTCCCCTGCTTAAAAAATGAAACAAAAACAACTTAATTATAGAAATTTAAAAACATTCACAAAATTAGAGTGAATAATAATACAAACTCCTATGTACCCCATCACTCAGTTTTGACAGTTATCAACATTTTGTGTCTCTTATTTCACCTATCTCTTCCCCCAAATTTCTTCTTCTAGATACTTTAAATTTATTGTATTC
>JAKSZT010054017.1:1637323-1754244 GCA_026826555.1 Tolypeutes matacus | reverse complement strand
TTATATTAAAAAAAAAAAAAAAAAAAAAAAAAAAGAGTGTCTCCCAGGTCAACTAACAAAAGGATTATGATGGACAACCCCCATGTCAAAAAAACAGAGAGTATCTACAACCACAAGCAAGACAGTTCCATCCATCTGCCCCATGGCATCTATGCCTCCTCTCAATCAGAAACAGAGTAGGCATCATCATCCGAAAATTCTCAAGATTGAGGAATGAACAAACATAAGGGGCAAATGCAACTGTATTAGTCAGCCAAAGGGGTGCTGATGCAAAATACCACAAATCTGTTGGCTTTTATAAAGGGTATTTATATGGGGTAGAAGTCCACATTACCAGGCCATAAAGCATAAGTTACTTCCCTCACCAAAGTCTATTGCCACGTGTTGGGGCAAGATGGCTGCTGACATCTCCCAAAACTTCAAGCCTCTTGGGTTCCTCTCCTCCCAGGGCTCTGTTTCTCTCTGGGCTCAACTGCTGTTCTCTCTCCACAAGGCCAACTGTAGACTATCAGGCAAATAACTGTCTCTCTCCCCAGGGTTTCTGCTGTGTCTAAGGAGCTGTCTCTATTCCTCTGTGTTCTTCCCCTGTGTGTTCACTTCCCTGGCCCCAGCTTTGAAAAATCCCACTCTCGGGAAGTGGATGTGGCTCAAGTGATTGGGCTCCTGTCTACCATAGAGAAGGTCCAGGGTTTGATTCCCGGGGCCTCCTGGTGAAAAGCAAGGTCGCCCCTGTGGCGAGCTGGCCCCCGCAGGAGTGCTGGCCCGTGCTGGGAGCTGGTGGAGCAAGATGCCACAACAAAAAGAGACACAAAAGACAGACAATGAGAGACACAGCAAAATCAGGGAGCTGAGGTGGTGCAAGAGATTGAGCAGACTCTTTCTACTCCGAAAAGTCCCAGGATCGGTTCCCAGTGTCTTCCTAAAGAGAAGACAAGCAGACAGAAGAACACACGCAGAGAGGCAGGAAGAACAAAACAACGGGGTGGGGGTGGGGCAAATAAATAAATAAATCTTAAAAAAAAAAGCTCCCACTCTCTTCTCTGCCCTGTAGTGTTCTCTGTGAGTTGCTGCCCACCAAGTGGGCAGGGTCTCAACATCTTACTGATGTGGTCTAATCAAAGCCCTAACCATGATTTAATCACATCCAGAGGAACAGACCAGTTTACAAACAGAATCTAATATCTATTTTTGGAATTCATAAACAATACCAAACTGCTCCAGCAACTATGGACTAAAGTAGACTCATTATTAGTCTAGCAATGAAGAACTTGTATTATTGATATAAAAGCAGTTGCCACCAGAGCTTCTGAGGGGAGGGAGAGGAAAGAATAGGTACAACATAGGGGAATTTTTGGGACATTGGAATTGTCCTGCATGACATTGCAATGACGGATACAGACCATTATACATTTTGTCAAAACCTATAAAATTGTGCAGGGAAAAGTGTAAACTATAATGTAAACTATAGTCCATGGTTAGTAGCAATGCTTCAATATATATTTATCAATTGTAAGAAATATACCACACTAATGAAAGATGTTGTTAATGAGGGAAATTGTGGAAGGGGTAGGGGGTGGGGTATAAGGGAATCTCCTATATTTTCATGTAACATTTATGTAATCTAAAGCTTCTTTTAAAACAACAAAATAAAAATTTTAAACGAGTGTCTTAAAGAAAGAATGTATAAACACGAGAGTGAATAAAAGAAGTGTTTCCAGGAAACAGGTGGAATCCTGAGTGCCTGAGTACAGATATATACTCTTCTACTTAGTAGCTTTGTGCTTTCTTTTTCTCATCTGTAAAATCATTAGGATAAAATGAAATAATGTATGTAACAATGCCAATAAATATTAGTTTCCTTTTCAGTTTCTACTTTTTACTATGTTCTAGTGGACTAAATATTAGTCATTCTATAAGACTGGAGAAAGGAAAGACTGAGAAATTAAGATGGACAATTTAATGCAATTATTGGTTATGCAAAAATCTTTACCCCAGAATCCTATTTTATGTTGCCCCTTTTGCATGTGAGAAAGTGATACCTGTAAACCAATTTCTCTTTTAAAAATTCGTTTGGCAACCCAGGTGTCCATCAACTGATGAATGGATAAACAAATTGTGTTGTAGTCACATGATGGAATATTATGCAGCTGTAAGAAAAAAATGAGGTCATAAAGCGTATGAAAACGTGGATGAACCTGGAGGACATTAAGTTAAGCGAAGCAAGCCAGACACAAAAGGACAAATATTATATGATTGCGTTACTATGAACCAAATATTATATGATTGCGTTACTATGAACCAAATATATTGTGTAACATATTATATGATTTAAAAAAATGTATATGTATCCAGTATACTTAATTGAGAAATGTATGTTTTTATTAAAAAAAAAAAGAAACTGGAGGACATTATGTTGAGGGAAGCAAGCCAGACACAAAAGGACACATACTGTATGATTATGTTACTATGACCCAAATATATTGTATAACATACTGTATGATTTTTTAAAAAAATTATATGTATCCAGAACATTAAAAAAAAATTCAGTATGGTCTTGAATGTTTCATTTTAGGAATTTTTCCCATATAAGAAAAAAACCAACCAACCAACAAACAAAAAGTGTATTCAAAGATTATAAAGTTGGAGTGAGGATCTTCCAAATCCATGGCCAAGGACTCGCATGCACAGAAAGCTGGCTGCCTCTCTTCGGGAGTTAGGTGCCACACACTGGCACTGACTGGAGTCCTAGACTGTCCTCTGGCATGTGTGCGTGTTTTGGTGGAGATGGAGTCTGGTGTTCAGTGCAACCAGGGACTGGCTGCCCCAGTTACTGCAGATGTCCCAATACTTCTTTGACTTCTTCGGATAATTTTAAAGCCTTGTTTCCAACTATAGGAGTGATATTGGAGGAAGAAGGATGGGGCTATGTACCGAAGGAAACAAAACAAAACACCACCATAGGTCCTTCTAGGCAAATGGTGGTATCTATATAAAAGAAATAAAATTACCTGAGTAGAAACAATGAGTCAGAATTCTTGCTCTGTTTCTGGATGGCATGTTCTCCTCTTGTGGCCTCAGTTTTGTCTTCCCTATCAAGAGAATGACACCATTTCCTCAGGTTAGGGTTTGAGTTGATTACAGTTTGCTATCTGTCAAGATTTTTTCCCGATGGTGCCAGCATAATACACAGAATCATTTATAAACCAAGTGTAATTACAGAAATAAAACATATAACATTAAGCATCTCAGGTGGCATTTTGGGCAGCTTCTTTCAAAATATCTAAAGCAAATAGAGTTTGGCTGAACTTCATGTGCTCTGGACTGTGGTCTTCACTTTGAGGGAGCCTATAGTAGATTTCCCAGTAGTCTTGGTATGACGTCAAAGAGTGTGTTAATTAAAATAAAATGGGCACCTGCATTGGGCATTGCTGGGAGAAGACCCCTTTCTGAGAAGGATTTTTTTTCCAGAGACAATTGACCTGCAGGGGTTTTCTGAAAAAACAACACACCCTACAGAGTCACTAATAAGCAACACTTGTTGATACAACTAACTTTGGTCTAAAAGAGAGAGCTTATCAGAATGGACAATCACACCATACTAATCAATGTATATCTGCTCCCCTCCTTGTAAGACCTGCCCCCCCCATGTACAATGAAAACTTAATGTCACCCAATCAGAACATTTCCTCACTTGCTTCAGCACTCACTTTATATGAGCTTCCGCTTTCCAACCCTCTAGTGGAGTTCCCTTCTACTTCCCGTCTTGGGATGCTGCCCAATTCATGAATATAGCTGTGAGATCCTAAATTGCATGAAAAGCTTTTATCAAGTGTATAGAGCTGGTTGTTGGACTTTTAATTTTCACATCATTTCTGGCTTTTGTCATGACTGAAGGTTGAAGTCCTAATCCCTTTTCTCAAGCCAGAATAAATTGTGATTAGAGACCATGTTTAAAAGAATTATAAAAATGCTTTCTGTGAAAGCATTACATTAACAGAGGGACAAATTTTTCTCTGACTCTCAGACTTATTTATATATTTGGGGGACTCAAACAATAACAAAACAGGCCAGTGGAGCTGCCTCTAGTCCATAGTTCATTCCTCAATCCTGAGGATTCTGGGATGGTGATGCCCACTCTACCTCTAATTGAGAGCAGGCTTCAGTTCCATATGGCCGATGGATGGGACTCTCTTGCTTGCAGTTGTAGGCTCTCTCAGTCCCTTGGTATGGTGGTTGTCCATCATCACCTCCTTGTTAGTTATCCTGGGTGAGTCCAATGGACTGGAGAGTAGTTGTTGCAACTCCATTGAGGCTCAGGGCCCAGATGGCACATGGACAGCCAAAAGATTCAAGTTTCTTGGACATACACCTACCAACTCCAGCACCCACTATAAGTTCAAATAGAAGGGATTGAATAGCTATGTAGGGAAACCACAACTGAGTCCAGTTCTGTCACACTAGGGAGCACAAACACCAAAGTAGGGCCCACTGGCAAGGCATCAAACTCATGAGTTATCTACCCTGATCACAGGGCCTTGGTGTCTCCAGAGACCTCAGGAGACCTGCTATTTGGGGTAGTGTCTAATTTGGCAGTCAATGAAATCCTGCTGAGACGTGCATAAGTGTAACCTCGGGAATGACCTCCCGACTCACTTTGAAGTCTCTTAGCCATATAAACTCATTTGTCTTTACCTTTTCCCCCTTTTGGTCAAGGTCTTTTTCCAGTTGAACTGCTAGTTGGTGCTTAGTAGTAATCTCTCGGTGCCAGGGAGGCTCAACCCTCGGAGTCATGTCCCACACTGAGGGGAAGTTATTGCATTTGTATGCTGAGTTTGGCTTAGAGAAAGACCACATTTGAGCAACAAGGAGGCTCTCAGGAGGTAACAATTAGGCACCCTATAATACTATGCTAAGTTTCAATTTCAAGAGTAAAGGTTCATAAGCACAGTTATCAATATCAAGGGCCCATCAATGCATTATCTCTTCCTAGAAGTTTGTGAAGTATCTTCAGGTTATTGTTGTTTTTTTTTCCAAGTTGATTTTATTGACACATATTAATAAATCATACAATTCACCCAAAGAATACAATCAATGGTATGTGATATAATCACATAGTTGTACATTCATCACTTTATTGCTGTTTTGAAAACAAAAATCTCCTTTGGCATTTGGATCCACAAGACTGCATTATCTTATAAGGGCTTTTTTTCAAAATGTAAAGGTCTATTTTTTCCACAACTATAAAAGTACAGTATGCGCATTGTAAAAAAAAAAAAAAGGAAAAAAACATCTACAATCCCACCACTGATAGATAACCATTTTTACATTTTATTTCATCCTTCAAATTTTTCTATGTATAGATACAATTTTCACAAGCTTGTTTTATCATACTGTTTTGTAATACTGTTTTTTAAAATCTGCCATATCATGATGATAAAGATAGAGAGCTATAGCTTTATTTTCTTTGGCAACATAGTTTTCATTGTATGGATTTTATTGTACCGTAATTTATTTAACTGGAATTAGGGATTATGTTTGAGAAGATGGGGAGTATGCATTCCCAGACTTTAGTTACTGCCCATGGAAATAAAAAATTATGGGATAATGGTTACCACACTCTATAATGGGTCAATTTTTGAGGTACTGGTGGCTGGGGATTGAACTCAGGACTTCATATGTGGGAAGCAGGCGCTCAACCACAGAGCTACATTGGTTTCCCTGAGTTGGTTTTTCTTGTCTGTTTTGCTTGTTGTTTGTTTGTTTGTTTATTTATTTATTTATTTTACCATTTCTCAAGGTTTTATTCCCAACTTGCTGTTTCCCCCCTAGATGTTCACCTTAGAGGAGCCCAACTGCAGCACCTCACTTGTAGGGAATTGAGGACCTATTGAAGATAATTCCTTATTGTTAGAGAAAAACGGTGCTCACTGGGACGTTGCTCACTGAGACACAGAGACTGATGACTGCAGGCAGGAAGTTTATTGGGAAGCTCTCCCAATGGAGCGGGTCTGAAGAGAGACTTCAGCCCCTTGTTGTTTATTTTTGTTCTTTAAGGAGGCACTAGGAACCGAACCTAGGACCTCCCACATGGGAGGCAGGGGCACAACTGCTTGAGCCACATCCGCTCCCAATTGTTTGTTTATTTATTTATTTATTTATTTATTTATTTATTTTTCTTGCCATATCCTTTATTTATTTATTTATTTTGCATTTGCTTACATAAATGTTATTTTTAAAAATATATATGTATTTTAGTTTTTTTTTTAAAACAATTTATTGAAGTATATCATTCATACATGAACATACATAAACTATAAGTGTTCAGTAAACATCATGAACTTACAAAATAAACATGTATAACATCATACAGGGCTTCCACACATCACTCCCCCAAACACCCTGCATTGTTGTGAAACATCTGTTAAAAAGTCATGAAAGAGCATCGTCAAAGTATTGCTACTAACTATAGTCCGTATCTTTCTCCTCTATACATTTTTTTAAGGATTTATTTATTTACTTTTATCCATTTTTACCCACCCCCCCATTATTGCTGTTTCTGTGTCCATTCGCTGGGCAACTCTCTGTGTTTGTTTCCTGCCCTCTCTTCTCATCCTTCTCCTCCTGTCTTCACTGGGATTCGATCCTCAGAACCTCTGATGTGGGAGAGAGGCGTCCTATTGCCTGTGTCACCTCAGTTCCTGGCTTTTCAGTGTGTCTCATCTTGGTTCTCCCTTGTGTCACTCTCCTGTTACATCATCATCTTGCTGCGTGGCTAGCAGGGCCTGGAGGCACACCCACACACGGGGCCTGGTGGCTCATCCATGCACAGAGCCTAGTGGCCCACGCGCATTCTATATTTTTCATTTTTTATTTTTACTGGGAGGTCCTGGGGATCGAACCCAGGTCCCTCCATAAGGGAAACGGATGCCCAACCACCCGAGCCACATCCGTCCCCTGCTATATCTCTTAAGGTTGACCAAAGATACCCAAAGTTACAGTCTTTCCCCATACAAGATGGTCATATAATAAATCAGGCTTAGTTTATCATCAGCATTCTAAAAACCAGACCTAGGGAGAAAAACTAGGTCTGGGGACACACGCATGGTTTCTAATATAGTGAATGTTAAGCCTACCCTGATTGTCACAAAATCAGGACAGCGAGAATATTTGCATCACTTGTTTTTTATTTTCAGTTGCATAGGGAGGTGCTTGGTAACTATAAATAAAAAGAAATATAAGTAAAAAATACACGGAGAGATCTTACATTTTATAACGTCTATTATTTTCTCTTTAATGTTCTGTCATTAGGCGGTAAAAATCATCTTCCTCCTTTAAGAAGATGGTCTTGGGAGCCAATGTGGCTCAGTGGTAGAGTGCCGGCTTCCCACATATGAGGTCCTGGGTTCGATCCCTAGCCCCGATACCTAAAAAAAAAAAAAACAAAACAAAACAAAAACGATGGTCTTAACTTTTCTTTTGTGGTTAGCAATGGTAGACATTTAAATTCCAAACTCTAAGTAAACTTTTGTGACTTTCCATAAACTGAAAGCTAACTCTAGCTAACTCTGTTTTGCAACCCACAGAAACCCCAAACTGTTTTTTGGCATTTGTTCCACACATAGCTATCTTTCAGAAGAATCAGAGTTATGGCATCATTATGGTATTCTAGTTTTATGCTACCATATACTAGTTTGTGCAATCCAAGGCTGCTGTGTAAAGTAGTGCAGGGGAGCAGGTAGGATGGGGTTGAATTCCATAAGAATTATAGTCTCCAAAATATTTGCTATGGTTTCTGTTCACCCTGAGTATGTGTGTGTATAGGGTGTGCAATTTACTAATATATGGCACCATATAACAGAACTCCATTAGCAGAGGGCAGAAGGGAAAGGATTAGGATGGGAGATTCCTTCAGCAACTCAGTTTCTCTGCATCTCAGTCTCCTTATTTGTAAAACTAAGTTACTCATGCTTGCCCAGTCTGCCTCAGGAAGTTGCCGGGAAGGTCAAATTAGATTATATATACAAAGGTGCTTTGTGAAAAATGTGACATCCACACTAATAATAATAAACAATTATTACTATTATGCTCTTGGTGTCCTTCCTTTCTGGTCACTTAGCATGCCCCAGTAGTTCAAGGACAAAATTGTACAAGTGGGCCTAACCAGTGTTTTGAAATTCCTACATGGAAGTGACTAAGGAAAAAAAAAAAGAGAGAAATGTCTTGTTTATAACACTCAGGTCTTAAACTGAAGATTTGTGATTAGTTCTGTTGATGTAGGCATCCAGTCAGTGCTATGCTTTATTCCCTTTTGGGGGTTCTTTATCAACAATCTTCCTGAAGGGTTTTAGTCTGGGTAGGTCACCTTTCCTTTAAATGGGCCAAGATATCGTGGTGCTCTTTACATTCACATGGAAAATATTCTTGTCCTATGTTAGCAATCATTTATCAAGCCAGGACTTATCTGGTTAGACTTTCTTTGGCTCAAGTCATTCATTAGTTCATGAAGTCACTGGAAGGGTTTTAGTTATTACTAGGTCAACCCCCTCTTTTTTTACGTATGAGGAAACTGATACTTTAAATGACTTATCCACCTCAGGAAGTAGATAGGTGGTACTAAGTTTGGAACCCATTCTTCAGAGTCATCCTCTAACTCTAAGCAATATATTACAAAAGATATCATAAAATCATAGAATTCAAGATCAGTTTGAGCATGTTCCTGAAGTTGAACTAAGAGAAAGCTAAGGTCTCAAAGGTGATCGGAAAGAGTTAGGGATTAAGTGGGTTAGCATCGGCTCAGCAAGGAGCAGGGGTCTCTACCTCCACCTGCTTCGCCTCTCCCACTTCCTCCTTTACCTTGCTAGCCCGCCCCTTCAGTTGGCCTTGCCTCTTCCTGTTAGCTCAATTCCCCCACACCCCCTATGCGGAACCAATGTCCGTCGGCTCCGCGGTTCGCCGGGCCTTTCTTGCTCAGACTCATCGCAGCGGTGACTCGGCAGCAGCGTCTCGCGTCATCAGTGACAGCCCCGAACCTTGCTACGCTGTGCGTCCCTCTGCTAGGCGCAGTCGCCTCCTCCGTGGCAAATAGTCCACGGCGGGGTTTGGGTTCGTGAATAAAAGGAGAGGGGAGGCAGGGGAAGTTGCAGTCAGAGGACGCGGAATCGTCTAGGAGAGGACAGGAAGCCGAAGTTTCTGCGATAGTGTGTGAAGTTAGTTAAAAACTCCCTCCCTCGTAAGGATCCCTCCGCCTGCAGTAGCGGTGGTGAGGTCGAGGGAGCCGCCATTTTGGATGTTCGGTTCCTGCTGCCCCTGCTGCCACTGCTGCCGCCGCCCCCGGAGCTGCTGGTTTCATTCGAGATTTCGGGCCGGTGAGTGTCACTTGCGGCGCCGAGAGCGTATTGCTTCTTTTGTCTCGCGGCTGTCGCGAGCGCTCGGCCGGAAGCTTCTTGTCAACCCCAGGAGTCCGGTCCCAGGTTGTAGGGGGTGAAAAGACAGGACACAGGCTGGGTCAGGAGGGGCCCGGCACTCCAGGAGCTGCTACGACTTCTTGAGGGCCGCCCCTGAACCCTCGGAACGGGAGGTTCCGTGCGCAGCGGCATTCCGTGCGGTGGCGTTGCCGGGCGGGTGCGGGCCTCCTTGAACCCACTGACTTTCTCAGGCTGCGATCCTCTTGTGAGGGCTCATTCAGGGAGGCTGGGGTTAGCGGGGCGGGCCTATCTCCGCGTGTCTTCTCTGAGCCACGTATCGACATTCTTCTATCGTGTATCCTGGTCTGTCTCTCACAGAACTCTGCTCAGCATTTCCAAATGGCTCGGTTAAACGCTGTCTGCCTCTGCAGTGCCGTCCTCACAGAACCGGACATCGGCCTCGCCTCCCTCTAACCTTGCGATGAACTTCTTTCCCAATTTTCCGTTTTATTTATTTATCTTTTAAAACTTATTTGGAAGTATACTGGTTACTTTTCTCTCAAACTCCTTGTCCTGTAGACGTCAGTTTCTGATAGTTCTCCCGATCTGACTGCCTGAAGAGTTGGGGACGTTAGTTATGTTTCCCTTCTAGGGTTTGGTATGTAGAAGATCCGTGGAACCACCTGCTCAAAGTGCACTTCAATAGTAAATGTTTATAAGGCAGATTAAATGGTTTTTTGGGGCTGGGTGGGAGAGGGCTGTCAAATGTTTTCTCATTTGTGGATTGCCTTCTCGTACTTAGCACTTAGCTTTTTCGTTCGTACTGACACTTTTATATTTTTCTTGGTGTTGTATATCCCTACACATGGAAATCTGCCTATGAAGAATATTAGTCCGACTTAGGTAGAAAGCAGAGTAACTTTTTTGGCTGCTAGAGGGTCTAGTTAACAGAAGAGAGGAGAGAAAGATTTCTTTAGTGGTGTTAACTTTAAGGTGTTTTGTACAGTAATGAATGACCTTTGCTGGCTGACTGTGGAATAGTTCAGTGATCCCCCGTCTCCCTTTTATGTAAAAGAATTTTGTCAGTTTAAAAACAATTGTATTGACTTCGTGTATTGGGTTTTCTCGGGATAGCTAGATTTAAATATTTGCTTCTGTTCTTCATAGTTCTTGTAAGACTATATATATATATCCTTTGGTTTGAAAAATATGGACTTTCATATGCCATAATCTCACTACTTTTATATTCTTATATGGCATGTGTGACTAAAAAGCATTTTGCAGTAATTCATTGATTATTTCCTACATATCGAGTTGGGTGAGTGTGTGATTGAATCACCCATATTTCACATCTCAGCCTGGGTTTTTACATCTCCAAAAGAAATTATTTATTTGATAACAGTCTAGTGACTGCTGAAATTTAAATTTCTAACTTGAACTGAGTCAAAATTTTTTTATTCTTCCAGTACATATATTAGTGCATTATTCTTAACAGGTTGTTGAAATGAGATTAAATTCCTGTACAGGTCATATGATATTTCAGCAGAAGACAATGTTTTCAGTGTAAATGCTCAGTGTTCTTGTTAACTTGTTCTAAGGAGAATTTTCAAAAATATATTAGTTACTAAATACTATGAGCTGTCAAACACTGAACCACCTGTGGAACGTTCATTCATTCACTAAGTATCCCCTTGCAGATACTACAGAAATGATCCATTTTTGAATTACACTTTTAAAACAAAGTATTGGAAGAGCTATCAGATAGATGTTGTTTCATTCATTACATTTCATTTCATGGTATTATCTGATATTTAAACAACATTCATTCTTAGGTGGTTTGCATTCAATTGGAGAAAGTGTTCTTTTGCCTTCCAAATGATATGCAAAGTGCTGTATAGTGCCTCACTGGTTGATCAGAATATACTTGCATGTCTTCTTTGTCTCAGGTTCTTACAATGTAATCAAATGGGATTACATTTGAAATTAACGTTAGTGTTTAGGAAACCTTCCTTCATTTTCTTTTGGGAGCAGTTGTTTGTTCTTTGATCTTTCGTTGCTGTAAGCAGTGAAACTCTTTCACTCTGTAGGTTTAGAGGGAAACTAGAAGATACAGAACTTTGCTAGCAAGTCTTGGTGATATTTTATCAGTATTTAATTTACTTTTAAAAGGAGTCTTGAAAAATCAGTGGTGTGCCAAAAAAAGGTTATTTTTTAATGATTTATAAAAACTCTTTAACTTATACAAAATTAAAAAATTGAACGAGTATTTTCCAAAACACTCAATTGGGCATGAGATTCTTTTTTATTAAAAATTTTTAATTTGGAAACTACATACCAAAACAGATTTTTGCATTGCTTAAGCCTCTTATTTATATTTTATGAGGATTAAAAATTTTGTGTGTACAGCAGGACTTAATTGATATCAGAGCTCAAAAGCTCATTTGCATTTAGCTTCAGAAAAATCTAAAATGATTATCTATCTGCAACAACTTATTTGGCTGATTTAGGTGCTTGTAATTTAATCTTTCTTTGCTTTATGAGTTTAATTTTTAATTTTGGCTTTTTTTTTGTTGATTTTATTCAGTTTTTTTAGTGAATGATGGTTAAATTAGCAAGTAGTTTTAAAATTGAGAACATAAGGATTTATAGATCTTCATATTTCTTGGTTATAGGTTTTGAAAATCATGTCTTTGTCAAAATGCCTACATTTTTTGCAGCTGCCTTTTTCGGGGGAGGGCAGGAAATTTTATTTCAAGGATGGCAGGAAAAAGAAGGGGGAATTTCTACCTTGAAAATACATGTAAGGTGTTTCTCTTCACTGAAGGAGTTACACAAAACACTCAATTGGGCATGAGTTCTTGTTGCTGGAAGAACAATCTCTTGTCAAATTTGAAGAGTCAAGAAGTGAAAAAAACCTACACTTGCCATACTTGCTGAGTTAACATTAACTAGGACTTTAGCATAAAAGGTTAAGATGTGGTATTAATATGATTGAAATAAATGCTGTTTTCACTAAATACTTGGAAGTTTTGCTTTTTTTTTTTTTTAGCCTACTCGGATCATTGGAGAGATAAAATTAATTATAAATGTCGATGAAAAATGAAATAAACTTAGAAGAAGAAAAAATTTTAGTTCTTTTAAATCTGAAAAATATGTGACCTTTGTACTTTGTGACTAATTAAAGACATTTTAAAGACAAGTAGTTTTTATCTCTTTTTCTCTACTGTTACAGTAGAGCAGTCACAGTGTAACTTGATATGCAGTTGCTTTACTAACTTCAGCTTGTTGTATCTGGTTGTATTTGTGTTGTATTGAGCAGTCCAGACTTCTCAGCTTCTCAGGCTTTGTGGTTAATTTTATGGATTTTTGGTAAGAGTAAATATGAGAAAGATGTGACTTAGACTTTGGAACTCTGAAATAACTTTTTGCACCCCCGTCCTTACAAGCCTTTGGGTTAAAATTAAGACCGTTATGGAATAGAAGATGTACAATATTTGGTTAGAAGAGCTAACTTTTCTAAATGATGATACAGTCATTCAACTCAAAGTAAAAGGAGCTCCTTTTGTGTTTCTGTAGCTTAATTTTTTGAAGTTATTTACTCAACTTTGCTATTGGGAAATTGTTCAGTTTCAAGCTGAAGATAAGGAAGGGAAGTTACTATTTTATTTTTTTTAAGTCTATACAGATTTGATTCCCTTCCCACTTTTTGAAATTTTTGAAAATATCATACTTTTAAAGTTATGGTGAAAATAGTGGTTTGACATAGCTGATTGGGAAAATTAACTGAAAATATTTAGGCATACGGTGTAGAGTTAATTGAATTTTTATAGATACTAGTTTTTTGTTATGATTATTCAAGAGAAAAAACCTTTTAAGAATGTACCACACCAATGCAAGGTGTTGCATTAATAATATTAATGCACTCTATTAATGCGTACCCCATTAATAATAGGGTGGTATATGGGGATCCTGTATTTTATGTAGGAATGTTTTGTAAACTCACAATATCTGTAATAATAATTAAAAAAAAACCAAACACCTCTATTATAAGAAGAAAGAGCCTTCTTTTCTAATAGTACACAATATATTTGATTTTTAAAAATGTGTCTTTAATTTGTCCCTATCAGTGAGGCCACAGGCTGTGTATTTTCTTTAGAAACTTTCCATGATGAAAGCTTAATAAATGGTGTTGATTTTTCAAGAAAGTAGAATGAGGAAGTAGCTTACACTTTGATTTACCACTGTTTGGTTGTATTATTTTTATTTATACGTACTGAACTTTTTGCTGTTCCTTGAATCATCCATGTTCTTTCATTCTTATTGTTCATGTTCTTTCTATACCTGGAATGCTTTTCTTTTCTCCCTTCCATTTGGTGAACCTATTCTTCCTTCTTTTATATTTCCAGGCAAAGGGTGGTATAGCACTTTTTTAGGACTTGTTCAATTGTCTGTTTTTCCTTGAGATTCCAAGAGGACATTAACTATCGGATTTATTATAGTATCACTTGAGGGAGTAAAGTATATGAATGAAAAATAATGTGAAAAAATTGTATAAGTACTCAGACATGCCATAATTGGTCAGTGCTAGAGCCTAAAGCAGTCAGAGTCCTGAATGAGTTATAGGAATCTATTGCAGATCATTTACTTGTGGCTGGTGGTATTGATGTCAATGAAGTTTATTTTCAGTTTTTTTTTTTTTTTTTTTTTAAGATTTATTTATTTATTCCCCCCATCCCCCGTTGTTTTGCACTCGCTGTCTGCTCTCTGTGTCCATTTCGCTGTGTGTTCCTCTGTGTCTGCTTGTCTTTTCTTTAGGCGGCACTGGGGACCGATCCTGGGAACTTTCAGAGTGGGAGAGAGGTGCTCAATCTCTTGCACCACCTGAGCTCCCTGGTCTGCTGTGTCTCATTGTCTCTCCTCTGTGTCTCTTTTTGTTGCGCCAGCTCTCCTCGCGGGCCAGCACTCCGTGTGGGCCAGCATTTCTACGCCCGCCAGCTCTTCGTGTGAAGCTCTTCTTCACCAGGAGGTCACGGGAATTGAACCCTGGACCTCACACATGATAGATGGGAACCCAGTCGCTTAAGCCACATCTACTTCCCTATTTTCAGGTTTTGAAACATGGACAAACCTCCAAGTCTTTGAAATTATTAGAGTACTTAGATGTTTACTTCCAAAATTGACAGTATCTTTTACTCCATGTTGTTTACTTGGACTTTTTTTTTTAAACAAATCAATTTTATTGATACAAATTAATAAAGTATACAATTCATCCAAAGTGTACAATCAGTGGTATTTGGTATAATCACATAGTTGTGCATTCATCACTTAAATTATTGCTAGAGCATTTTTGTTATTTCAATAATAATAATAATAATAATAATAATAAACAAAAAACAGAAAAGAAAATTCTTCACCTCTCAGTCTCTGTCTGTTTCCCCTGCTGTACATAGCTGCTATTTCTGGCTATCCCCCCCCCCCGGCTATTCTTGCACAATTATTTATTTATTCATTAAGCAGTTTTATTGAAATATATATTCATATACCTTATGATCTAAAGTGTATAATTAATGGCTTTTAGTTACAATCACAGTGTTGTGCATTCATCATCACAAAAAATTTTAGATTTATTTCATTCTCCAAAAAAGAAAAACTCCACACCCTTAGCATGCCTTCCCTACCCCTACATAACCACTAATCAAATTTCATCTTTATAAATTGATTTATATTTACATTTTATATAAACAAAATCATACAATATGTTACACAGTGTATTTAGTCCATAGTAATGCAGTCATAACAATATTTGTCCTTTCGTGTCTGGCTTGCTTCACTCAACATAGTATCTTCCAGGTTCATCCATGTTGTCATAGGCGTTACAACTTCATTTCTTTTCACAGCTGCATAATATTTCATCATGTGAAGACACCATGGTTTGTTTATCCATTCATTGGCTGATGGACACCTGGGTTGTTTCCAGCTTTTGGCAACTGTGAATAACGCTGCTATGAACATAGGTGTGCAGATTCTATTCGTGTCACTACTCTCAGTTCTTCTGGGTATATACTCAGTAGTGTTATTGCAGGGTCACATGGCAAATCCATATTCAAATTCTTTGGAACTGCCAAATAGTCCTCCACAGTGGCTGTACCATTCTGCATTCCCACCAACAGTGAAGTGTTCCTATCTCTCTACATCCTCTCCAACACTTGTAGTTCTCTTTTTTATTTTTTTATTTTATTTTATTTTTTTTAAAGAGTTTATTTATTTATTCATTCATTTATCCCCCCCTTGCTGCTTGTGCTCGCTGGGTCAGCTAACCACACCGTGCGGGCGGGCTTGCCTTCACCAGGAGGCCCCGGGAACCGAACCTGGGGCCTCCCATATGGTAAACGGGAGCCCTACTGATTGAGCCACAGCTGCTTCCCTCTGTCTTTTTTAATAGTGGCTGTTCTGATAGGTGTGAAATGATATCTCATTGTAGTTTCGGTTTGCATTTCCCTAATCATTAGAGATGTGTTTTTTTTTTTTATAGGTTTCTTTTTTTTATTCACCTATGGGCGGGGGCGGCTTGCTGCCTGTGCTCGCTGGGTCAGCCAACCACGCCGCGCGGGCGGGCCCGCCCCCACCAGGAGGCCCCGGGAACCGAACCCGGGGCCTCCCACATGGCAAACGGGAGCTCCACTGATTGAGCCACAGCCGCTCCCCTCATTAGAGATGTTGAGCATTTTTTTTCATGTGTTTTTTTGTCATTTGTATTTCTTCTTTGGACAAATGTCTATTCAGATCTTTTGTCCATTTTTAAAATCAGGTTGTTTTTCTTTTTATTGTTGAGTTGTAATATCTTTCATATATCATGGATAGTAAACCCATATCAGATATGTGATTTCCAAATTTTTTTTCCCATTGTGTTTACTCAGACTCTTATGCAAAAGCTTTAAGAAGCAGCAAAGAAATCTCTCCATGTCATTTTGTTCCCCCCCCTTTTTTTTAAATTTAAATACCTATTACGTAATTCCTGGTTGTGGAATCCAGTAGTAATAGGGAACTTTTTTCCCTATTATCCAATGATAATTCATTGATTTGTTACTGCTTCTCCCCTTGGTCTATTTATTTATTTATTTATTTATTTATTTATTTATTTATTTATTTATTTTTTTAAAGATTTTATTTATCCATTCATTTATCCCCCCCTTGCTGCTTGTGCTCGCTGGGTCAGCCAACCACGCCGTGCGGGCGGGCCTGCCCCCACCAGGAGGCCCCGGGAACCGAACCCGAGGCCTCCCATATGGTAAACGGGAGCCCCACTGATTGAGCCACAGCCGCTTCCCCCTTGGTTTTGAATAGACTACTTTTTTTTTTTTTTTTTTTTTTTTTAAAGGAGGTACTGGGGATTGAACCGAGGACCTTGTACATGGGAAGCAGGTGCTCAACCACTGAGCTACATCTGCTCCCTAATATCTACTTTTATAGTGCTGTAAATTTTAATCTTTTTTTTTTTTTTTTTTAAGATTTAAAAATGTTTTTTGTCTTTCATTTTTTATTTTTTTATTTTTTAAAGGATACTTAGATTACATAAATGTTACAGAGACTATAAAGGGGATTCCCATATGCCCCACTCCCCACACCTCCCACATTTTCCCACATTAGCAACGTCTTTCATGAGTGTGGTACATTCATTGCAATTGATAGACACATTTTGGAGCATTGCCACTAAGCATGGATTATAGTTTACATTGTAGTTTACACTCTCCCCAATCAATTCTGTAGGTTATGGCAGGATATATAATGGCCTGTATCTGTCATTGTAATGTCATTCAGGACAATTCCCAAGTCCCGAAAATGTCCCTGTATTACACCTGTTTTCTCTCTCCCTGACCTCAGAATCTCAAGTGGCCGCAGCCTCCACATCAATGATATAAGTTCTTCCATTGATAGGAGCACAATAAGTCTATAGTAGAATACCAGTAAGTCCACGCTAGTCCATAGTTCATTCCCTAATCCTGAGGATTCTGGGATGGTGGTGCCCACTCTACCTCTAATTGAGAGCAGGCTTCAGTGCCATACGGCTGATGGATGGGACTCGTTTCCCTACAGTTGTAGGTACTCTTGGTTCCTTGGTATGTTGGTTATCCATCATCTCCTCCTTGTTAGTTGTCCTGGGTGAGTCCAGTGACTGGTGAGTAGGTGTTGCAACTCCATTGAGATTCAGGACCCAGCTGGCACATGGACAGCCCAAAGATTCAAGTCTCTTGGACGTATACCTACCAACTTTAGTACTAATTATAAGTTCAAATAGAAGGACAGAAGAACCATGTGTTGGGAAACCATAACTGAGTCCAGCTCTGTCACACTGGGGAACATAAATTCCAAAATAGGGCCTGCTGGCAGGACACCAAACTCCTGAGCTATCTGCCCTGACTATAGTGTCTGGATGTTTCCAGAGCCCTCAGGAGCCCTGCTATTTGGGGTAGTATCCACTTTGGCTGTCAACAATACAAGATCCTGCCGAGATGTGCATAAGCATACCTCTGGAATGACCTCCTGACTCACTTTGATGTGTCTCAGCCATGCAAACTCATTTGTCTTTACCTTCTCCCACTTTTGGTCAAGGTCCTTTTTTTTTTTTTTTTTCCCAGTTGCATTGCTTGTTGGTGCTTGGTACTAATTCCTCAGTGCCAGGGAGGCTCATCCCTGGGAGTCATGTCCTACACTGGCGGGGAGTTACTGTGTTTATATCCTGAGTTTGGCTTAGAGAGAGGCCACATTTCAGCAACAAGGAGACTCCCAGTAGGTAACTCTTAGGCACCCTGCAACACTAGGCTAAATTTCAATTTCAAGAGCAAAGGCTCATAAACATAGTCATCCATATCAAGGGAGGGCCCATCAGTGGACCATCTTCACTACTCATTGCACCTGTACTTGGGATTGTTTTTTTTTTTTTAACTTTATTTTGTACATTTATGTATTTGGGATTGTTGCTGTTCTATTAGAGAATGTGGCAGAGCTCCCCAGGATGGGAATTTGATATTCTTTTGGTTATTGTGTGAATCTCCACCCACTGTGGCAATGCCCCATGAACATTTGAACACATCTATATACTTTATACATATGCCCAGGTGAACTTCCTCCCATGCATCCCCCATTACTGACACCCCACACCAATGGTTCTCCCCTGCCACAGTTGTAACCCTTCTGTGATCCAAAACTTCTTCAAAAATGAAGCCAATAAAATAGCCACATACAATTAATAAGAAAATGAAATAAAAATAATAGTTTTAAACATAAAGGAGGCGCCGGGAAATGAACCTGGGACCTCTGATGTGGGAGGGATGCGCCTACTTGCTTAAGCCACCTCTGTTCCCTGCTTTGTTGTGTGTCTTGTTATGTTTTCCCTCTTGTGTCTCTTGTTGCATCATCTTGTCGCGTCACCTCGCTGTGCCTGCCCGTCGCACCAGCTTGCTGTTCTGCTTGTCTTCTTTAGGAGGCACCAGGAACCGAACCCAGGACCTCCCATGTGGTAGGCGGGAGCCCAGTCGCTTGAGCCACATCCGCTTCCCTCTCTTGTTCTTTTAAACAACTCTCTTAGAATATCTCATAGTATGGGTGTACCTTAATATTTACAGCTATTTTCCTGTGGTCTGTAAGGTTGTTTCTAGATTTTCTACTACAGTCAGTGATAATAATAAACATCCTTGTACCTGGAGTCTTATTTCCTGATGTTTTTATTTCTTCAAGCTAGTGTCTCCACGGTGGGAGTTTGCTTTAACAGAGAAGTATATATATATATATATATTTTTTTTTTTTTTTTAAAGATTTTATTTATTTACTCATTTATCCCCCCCTTGCTGCTTGTGCTCGCTGGGTCAGCTAACTACGCCGTGCGGGCGGGCTTGCCTTCACCAGGAGGCCCCGGGAACCGAACCCGGGGCCTCCCATATGGTAAACGGGAGCCCTACTGATTGAGCCACAGCTGCTTCCCCAGAGAAGTATATTTTAAGTACCAATAGATTAATGCCAGATTACTTTCTAAAAAGCTTGTCATGATTTCCACTCCCACTAGCAGAATAGTAGTGGGGTTTCCGTGTCATCACATGACTAGATGTGAAATACTTAATTTAATGTTTATGAGTCTACCAGGGGATAAGTGTTCTCTCAATTTTGTCTTTTTTTTTTTTAGATTAATTTATTTGTTTCTCCCCCCACCCCCTTTTGTTTTTGTGCTCACTGTCTGCTCTCTGTGTTCATTTGCTGTGGGTTCTTCTTCTTTTTTTTTTTTTTTTAAAGATTTTATTTTTATTTATTCATTCATCCCCCACCCACTGCCCGTGCTCACTGGGTCAGCCAACCACGCCATGCGGGCGGGCCTGCCTTCACCAGGAGGCCCCGGGAACCGAACCCGGGGCCTCCCATATGGCAAACGGGAGCCCCACTGATTGAGCCACAGCCGCTTCCCTGCTGTGGGTTCTTCTGTGTCTGCTTGTCTTCTCCTTAGGCAGCATCGGGAACCAATCCTGGGACTTTCCAGAATGGGAGAGAGGTGCTCAATCTCTTGCATCATCTCAGTTCCCTGGTCTGCTGCTGCATCTCTTATTGTCTCTCCCGTGTCTCTTTTTGTTGCACCATCTTGCTGCGCCAGCTCTCTGTGCAGGCCAGAACTCCTGCATGGGCTGGCACTCCTGCGCGGGCCAGCACTCTGCATTGGCCAGCTTGCCTTCACCAGGAGGCCCCGGGGAATTGAACCCTGGACCTCCTGTATGGTAGATGGGAGCCCTGTTGCTTGAGCCACATCTGCTTCCCTCTCAATTTTTGTCTTAACTTTAATTTACCTGACTGTTGTTGGTGCTAGCCTCTTGATATGTTTATTGGCCATTTGAGTTCCCTTTATTGAGAATTGTCTGTTCATGTCTTTAGTCCATTTTTCTTTTATTTTGGTCCTTTATTTGTTTTGTAGGAACACTTTAAGAGATACAATTTTTTTGTTGTGTGGCACACTTATTTTTAATTTAATTTTTTTTCTTTTACCCTAGTTTGTGGCATCTTTTGTGTCTTTTTTTTTGTTAAAATTTTTTTTATTGAAGTATATCATTCATGCACGAACATACATAAACAGTAAGTGTATAGTAAAAGTTGTGAACTTACAAAACAAACAAGCATAACATCGTACAGTACTCCTATACATCACCCCATCACCAACACCTTGCATTGTTGTCAAACATTTGTTGCAATTTATGAAAGAGCATCTGTCAAAATATTACTACCAACTGTAGTCTCTATTTTACATTTGGTGTATTTTTTCCCAGCCTATCCTATTATTATTATTTTATTCATAAACCATATATTTGATCTAAAGTGTACAATCAGTGGCATTTGGTATAATCACAGAGTTGTGCATTCATCATTTCAATCAATACTAGAGCATTTTCATTACTCCAAGAAAAACACAAAAACAACAAAAAACAAAAACAAAGTAATGAACACAAAATAGCCCTACCCTTTAGTATCCTTTCTCAATCTCTATGTCCTTCCCTTGCCATACAAAACTGCTAATCTAGTTCTGTCTGTGTAATTTATTTGTATTTACTTTTTGCATAGATGAAGTCAAATAATATGTGGTACTTTTTGTCAAGTTTCTTTCACTTTTTTTTTTTTTTTTACCATTGATAGATGATTATTAATATGTAAATATACACTATTGTACATAGTTTGGTTGTATTTTTGCTCAAATATTACCCTGGTATTAATCCTGTATAACATTAATGTACATTTGCTTTGTTTCAGAGAGAAACATTCTTATGTATGCACTAGTAACCATATTCATTTTTCACAAGAATATTTGCTATGCTATAAATCCCACGTTTCATTTCTTAGTTTTCCTTCTAGTGATACACATGTCCTTAGACTTTCCCTTTCAGCTACTTTCATATCCATATGTTAGTGCTACTAATTACACATCCTGTGATGTGCTTTTACCATTTCTATTCATTTCCAAAGATTCACAAACAGCCTTCTTACCAGTCTACATAGATTAACCCTCAGCTTCCATTCTCTAATCTCATTCTATTTTCTGGTGACCTATGTTCTAGTTATTTTTTTTAAGTGGGAGTGAGGTGCCTAATTGCTTGATCCACCCCCACTTCTTGCTTTGTTGTATCTCTCATTATGTTTTTCTCCTTGTGTCTCGTTGCATCAGCTGGCCGTACCAGCTTGTCACGTCAGCTCACTGTCTTGCTTGACTTCTTTAGGAGGCACTGGGAATTGAACCTGTGAACCTCCCATGTGGTAGGTGAGAGCTCAATCTTTTGAGCCACATCTGCTTCCCTATATTCTAGTTATTAATCCATGAGTTTACACAATATAATAGCAAAATCATACAGTATTTGTCTTTTTGTGTCTGGTTTACTTCACTCAACATAACGTCCTCCAGTTTCATCCATGTTTTCATATGCTTCACTGCTTCATTTCTTTTTTGAATAATAATCAATTGTGTGTATATACCACAGTTTGTTTATCCATTCATCAACTGATGGACACCTGGGTTGTTTCAATTTTGGCAATTGTGAATGATGCTGCTATGAACATAATTGTGCAGATGTCTGTTCGTGTCCCTGCTCTCAGATCTTCTTTTTCTTGCCGAATAGCTAGAATTTCTAGCACAATATTGAATAACAGTGGTGACAGTGGGCATCTTTATCTTGTTACTGATCTTAGAGGGACAGCTTTCAGCCTTTCTCCATTGAGTATGATTTTGGCTTTGGGATTTTCATATATGCTCTTTATTATATTGAGGAACTTTCCTTCTGTACCTATCTTTTGAAGTGTTTTTATCAAGAAAGGATGCTGGATTTTGTCAGATTCCTTTTCTGCATCAATCGACATGATCATGTGATTTTTTTCCTTCGATTCATTCATAGTTGATTTTCTTATGTTGAACCACCCTTGCATACCAGGAATAAAACCCACTTGATCGTGGTATATAATTCTTTTAATATGCTGTTGGATTTGCAAATATTTTGTTGAGTTTTTTTTTTTTTTTTTTTTTAAGATTTTATTTATTTATTTATTTATCCCCCCATGCTGCTTGTGCTCGCTGTGTCCATTTGCTGTGTGTTTTTCTGTGTCTGCTTGTCTCCCTTTGTTGGGTCGTCTTGCTGCATCAGGTCACTGCGCCGCACAGGCTGGCTTGCCTTCACCAGGAGGCCCCAGGAATCGAACTGGGGCCTCCCATATGGTAAACGGGAGCCCTATCGATTGAGCCACATCCGCTTCCCTTGTTGAGTATTTTTATGTCTATGTTCATTAGAAAGATTGGTCTGTAATTTTCTTTTCTTGTAGTATCTATCTGGCTTTGTTATTAGGGAGATGTTGGCTTCATAAAATGTGTTGGGTAATTTTCCCTCCTTTTCAATTTCTTGGAAGAGTTTGAACAGGATTGGTGTTAATTCTTCTGAAATGTTTGACAGAATTCACCTGTGACGCCATCTGGTCCTGGACTTTTCTTTGTTGGCAGATTTTTTTTTTCCTTCCCCACCACCCCATTGTTGTTTGAGCTTGCTGTCTGCTTGTTGTATGCTGATCTTCTTTTTAGGAGGCACTGGGAACCAAACCTGGGACCTTCCCATGTGGGAGGGAGGCGTCCAATGGCTTCCACCACCTCTACTCCCACTTGTTGTATCTCTCATTGTGTTTCTTAGTTTGTGTCTGTTTGTTGCGTCATCTCATTGTGTTGTATTGTTGAATCAGCTTGCCTTGCCATCGCATCGCACGAGTTGGCTGTCTTGCTTTTTGTCTTTAGGAGGCACTGAGAACTGAATGCGGGACCTTCTATATGGTAGGCGGGCGCCCAACTGCTTCAGCCACATATACTTCCCTGTTGGGAGATTTTTCATGACAGATTCAGTCTCTTTACTTGCGATTGGTTTGTTGAGTTCCTGTATTTCTTGTAGAGTCAATGTAGGTCGTTTGTGCATTTCTAGGAATTTGTTCATTTCATCTAGATTGTCTTTTTTTGGCATACAGTTTCTCATAATATCCTCCTCCTTTTTATAATATTCTTTTATGACCCTTTTTATTTCTGTGTGGTCAGTCGTAATGTTCCACCCTTTCATTCCTGATTTTATATATTTGCATCTTCTCTTTTTTGTCTTGGTTAATCTATCTAAAGGTTTGTCGATTTTATTGATCTTCTCAAAGAACCAACTTTTGGTTTTGTTAATTTTCTTGGCATTCTGAATATTATGTCTTGTGGTAGGTCTATTTGGATTTGTTTTATTGGAGTATGTTGTGCTTCCTGGACACGTATATTCATATCTTTCATGAGAGTTGGGAAATTTTTGGACATTATTTCCTCAAATACTCTTTCTGCCCCTTTTCCCTTCTCTTCTTCTTCTGGAATTCCCATAACATATATATGTTGGTGTTCTTCATGCTATATCACTCAACTTCCTGAGCCTTTGCTTAATTTTTTTTCCATTCTTTTCTCTGTCTTCTCTTTTCTGTCCTCTATGTCACTGATTCTGTCTTCCATGATTTCAAATCTCCTGTTGATGCCTTTATTGTATTTTTTAAAAGTCATTTATTTATTTTCTTTTATCCATTTTTACCCCCCACCCCCAGTTTTTGCTGTTTTTGTGTCCATTCACTGGGCAATTCTCTTTGTCTGTTTCCTACCCTCTCTTCCCATCCTTCTCCTGTTTTCACCAGGATTCTATCCTTGGAACCTCCGATGTGGGAGAGAGGCATCTTACTGCCTGTGCCACCTTAGTTCCTGGTTTTTCGGTGTGTCTCGTCTTGGCTCTCCCTTGTGTCACTCTCCTGTTATGGCATCATATTGCTGCGTGGCTTGGTGGGGCCTAATGGCGCACCCACATGTGGGACCTGGCGGTCACCCACTTGTGGGGCCTGACGGTGCACCCACGCACGGGGCCTGGCAGCTTGTGCCCCTTCTATATTTTTCTTTTCTTTTCTTTTTACTGTGAAGTCCCGGGGGTCGAGCCCAGGTCCCTCCATATGGCAGATGCACGCCCAACCATTTGAGCCACATCTGCCCCCCCCCCCGCTATATATCTTAAGGTTGACCAAAGATACCTAGGGTTACAATCATTTCCCATACAGAATGGTCATATAATACATCAGGTTTGGTTTATCGCCAGCATTCTAAAAACCAGACCTAGGGAGAAAAATTAGGTCTGGGGGACACATGCATGGTTTCTAATATAGTGAATATTTAGCCTATCCTGATTATCACAAAATCAGGACAGTGAGAATATTCGCAGCTTTATTGTATTTTTTTTTCTTTATTGTATTTTTAATCTCACTTATTGTGTCTTTCATTCCCATAAGTTCTATTATTTTTCTATTCAAGTTTTCAAATTTTTCTTTGTGCTTGCCCTAGTATCTTTTATTTCTTCAGCCATGTTGTCCTTCACCTCCATGATTTGATTTAGGAATTTTGTATGAACATTGTTGATTAGTTTTCAAGTCCTTTATCTTGTCTGGAACTTCGATTTGTTCCTTTGCCTGAGTCATAGTATGGCTTTTAGTTTTTCTTAGTATGGCTTTTAATTTTTTTGTTGGTGTCTAGGCACCTGATTATGATGCTGAGTTTACTCTGATGTTCAGTTTCTCTCTCTTGCCTAGGGATTGACTGTTAAGTAGCTGTTTGCTACCACTGTTCTTTGGGTCTTGGTTCAACTTGTTCTAGGATTGTTCCTATATAACTGCTCAAACCAGGGCTAAGGACCCAGTAATGGAGTGCAGGCTAATTTCCAAGGACCTTGGAGAGGGAGACAGTAAAGGCATCAGATTGCCTCTTTTATTTACTGTTTTTCCCTTCTTTGCATTTCCTGGTCTACCAGCAGATGGTGCTTTTTGTCAGACTTCTCAGCTCAAATCCTAGGGGGGAATGCATTTTCTGTAACCCCGCCTGGGGAGCTGTGCAGAAGCAATGTCTTCAGGACAGGCCAAGCTTCACAAACAAACTTTCTCAGAAGCTACTCTCCTCCCTTGGTCAGCCACACTTTCTCTCCCTTTGTGTCTTCAGCAACCTGCCTAGGGTAGTAGGGAGGATGTTTGAGAAGGCAAATTATTTTTAGCTCCCTGTCGGCTCTCAGGGAAAATAATGTCATGACCCCATTCGGCCTGAAAGTGTGTCACTCCTCCAATGCAGCAAACCAAGGATGCTGGCCAAAATCTGAATTTGCCATAGGCTGTGTCTTTCCCTCTCCCCTTTCTTGTGTCTTTCCCTCTCCCCTTTCTCCTCTTGCAGGGTCCCTGCAACACTGTCAGTCTGTTGCCGCCTGCCAGGGGCCAGAGTACCCAGTGCTGTTTGCTTCGAAGATGGGGGATTGGCACCAGCAGCTTCTGCTGCAGATTTACTCACAAGAGTTTTCCAGCCAGCTGAGACTTCTTTCCTTTGCCCCTCTTCTGGGTGGTGTCTATCCTTCCCCTGGCGTTCTAAGCCCTAGAACAGTTTTCCAGACTGCTTCTGCCTGTTCTCTAGCTGTTTTTCTGGGAGGGAAGTAAGCCTTCTGCCTCTGTAATCCTCCATCTTCCCAGAAGTCCCACAGCCATTTTTTAATAATTTATTTACTTATTTTATTAGAGAAGTTGTAGATTTACAGAAAAATCATGCACAAAATACAGAGTTTCCATAAAGTATTATTCACACCTTGCGTCAGTGTGGTATATGTGTATATTTGTTACAATTCATGAAAGAATACTTTTATAATTATATTGCTAACTATAATCAATCTTTTACAATTGTTGATTTGTTTTTTTATTTTTATTCAAGTAACATAAATGCTATCTAAAATTTCCCCCTTTTAACTACATTTACAAATATAATTGAGTGCTGTTAATTACATAGGCAATGTTGTACTACCATCACCGCCATCCATTACCAAAACTTTATGATCAACCCAAAGAGAAATTCTGTACAACTTAAACATTAATGCCTATTCCTGAGCCCCAACGCAGCCCCTGGTAATCTATACTCCAGATTCTTACTCTTTGAATTTCCTTATTCTAACTATTTCATATCAGTGAGACCATAGAATGTCTGTCCTTTTGTGTTTAGTTTATTTCACTCAACATGATGTCGTCAAGGCTCATCCATGTTGTCGTATATATCAAGACTTCCTTCCTTTTTATGGCAAATAACATTGCATTGTATGTATATATATATATCACATTTTATTTATCCATTCATTGGTTGATGGACACTTGGGTTGCTTCCAACTTCTGGCAGTTTTGAATAATGCTTCTATGAACATCAGTGTACAAATTTTAGTTTGAGTCCCTGCTTTCAGTTCCACCTAAAACTGGGATGGCTGGTTCATATGGTAATTCTGTACTTAATTTTCTGAGGAACTTCCAAACTGTCTTCCACAGTGGCTGCACCATTTTACTTCCCATCAGCAATGAATGAGTGTTCCTATTTCTCCACATCCCCCAACACTTATAGTTTTCTGTTTTTTTTTTTTTTTTCCAGTAGTAGCCATTCCAGTGTGTGTGAAATGGTATCTCATTGTAGTTTTGATTTGCATTTCTCTAATAGTTAATGACGTTGAGAAACTTTTTAAGAGCTTTTTTGACTATATATATATCCTCTTTAGAGAAATATCTTTTTAAGTCTTTTGCCCACCTGTAAATTGGGTTGTTTGTATTGTAGGATTTCTCTTTTTTTTTTTTTTTTTTTTTTTAAAGATTTTATTTATTTACTCATCTATCCCCCCCTTGCTGCCTGTGCTCGCTGGGTCAGCTAACCACGCTGTGCGGGCGGGCCTGCCCCCACCAGGAGTCCCCGGGAACCGAACCCGGGGCCTCCCACATGGCAAACGGGAGCCCCACCGACCGAGCCACAGCCGCCCCCCCCATGTAGGATTTCTCTATGTATTCTGGACATTAAACCCTTTCAGATATGTGGGTTCCAAATATTTTCTCCCATTAAGTATGTTGTCTTCTTACTTTCATGATAAAGTCCTTTGATGCAGAAAAGCTTTTAATTTGATAAGGTTTGACTTATCTTTTTTTTTTTTTTTTTTTCCCTTTTGTTGCTTGTGCATGGCCTACCTCATGATCCTGAAGACACTTTCTTACATTGTCTTCCAGGAGTTTTATAGTCCTGATTCTTGTGTTTAGGTCTGTGATCCATTTTTTTTTTAAAAAAATAATTTATTGAAGTATATCAATCATACATGAACATACATAAACAATAAGTGCTCAGTAAACATTGTGAACTTACAAAACAAACATGCATAACATCATGCAGGGCTCCCACACATCACCCCACCACAAATACTTCGTATTGTTGTGAAACATTCGTTAACAAATTATGAAAGAGCATTGTCAAAGTATTACTACTAAGTATAGTCCATATCTTACTCCCCTATATTTAAGGATTCATTTATTTACTTACTTACTTTAATCCATTTTTTTTTTTTTTTTAACCGGGAGGTCCCGGGGATTGAACCCTGGTCCCTCCATATGGGAGACGGACGCCCAACCAGTTGAGCCACATCTGACCCACTTTAATCCATTTTTAACCCCCCACCCCCGGTTTTTGCATTTCTGTGTCCATTCTCTGGGCAACTCGCTGTGTCCATTTCCTGTCCTCTCTTCTCATCCTTCTCCTCCTGTCTTCACTGGCATTCGATCCTTGGAACCTCCAATGTGGGAGAGAGGCATCCTACCACTGCACCACCTTAGTTCCTGGTTTTTCGGTGCGTCTCATCTCGGCTCTCCCTTGTGTTACTCTCCGTTATGTCATCATCTTGCTGCATGGCTCGTGGAGCCTGACAGTGCTACCGCACACAGGGCTTGGGGGGCTCACCTGCTTGTGGGGCCTGGTGGCACATCTGCATGCAGGGTCTGGTGGTGTACCCGCATGCGGGACCTGATGGCGCACCTGCTCATGGGGCCTGGCAGCACACATGTGCACGGGGCCTGAGTGGCTCACCCACTCGCGGGACCTGGCGGCACACCCACGTGCAGGGTCTGGCATGCACCCACGCACCGGACCTGGGGGGCTCACCTGCTTGTGGGACCTGATGGCGCACCCGCGCACTGGGCCTGGTGGCCCGCGCACCTTCTATATTTTTCTTTTTTTATTTTTACCGGGAGGTCCTGAGGAACCCAGGTCCCTCCATATGGGAGAAGGATGCCCAACCATTTGAGCCACATCCGTCCCCCTGCTATATCTCTTAAGGTTGACCAGATACCTAGAGTGACAGCATTTCCCATACAGGATGGTCATATAATAAATCAGGCTCAGTTTATCACCAGCATTCTAAAACCAGACCTAGGGAGAAAAACTAGGTCTGGAGACATGCATAGTTTCTAATATAGCGAATATTTAGCCTACCCTGATTATCAGAAAATCAGGACAGTGAGAATATTGACAATCTTTGATCCATTTTGAGTTAATTTTTGTACATGATATAAGATAGTATTCCTCCTTCATTCTTTTGTATATGGATATCTAGTTCTACCAGCACTATTTGTTGAAGAACCTATTCTTTCCCAATTAAGTGGACTTGGCAGCCTTATCAAAATCAATTGGTCATAGATGTGAGGGTCAATTTCTGAATTCTCAGTTTAATTCTATTGGTCTATATATGTATCCTTGTGCCAGTACCATCTGCTTTGACCACTGTAGCTTTGTAATAAGCTATAAAGTCAGAAAGTGTGGGTCATCCAACTTTATTTTTCTTTTTCAAAATGTTTTTAGCTGTTCGGGGCCCCTTACCCTTCTAAATAAATTTGATGATTGGCTTTTCCATTTCTGCAAAGTAGGCTGTTGGGAATTTTTATTGAGATTGTATAGAAACTGGAAATCAATTTGGGTAGAATTGACATTGTAACAATATTTAGTCTTCCAATCCATGAACATGGAATATCCTTTCATTTATTTAGATCTTCTTTGATGTCTTTCAGCAAAGTTTTGTAGATTTCCATGCATAAGTCCTTTACATCCTTGGTTAAGTTTATTCCTAGATAATTGATTCCTTTAGTTGCTTTTGTAAATGGAATTTTTATTGGTTTTCCCCTCAGATTACTCATTTTTAGTGTATAGAAACACTACTGATTTTTGTGTGTTCATCTTGTACCCCACCACTGTATTGAATTCATTTGTTAGCTCTAGTAGTTTTGTTGTAGATTTTTCAGGACTTTCTATATAAAGGATCATTTCATTTGCAAATAGGGCACGTTTTACCTCTTCCTTTCCAATTTGGATGCCTTTCATTTCTTTTTATTGTCTAATTACTCTGTGTAGAACTTCCAGTACAATGTTGAATAATAGTGACAGTGGGCATATTTTTCTTGTTAAGTCACTTTGATTTTAAAGCCACGTGGTATGTCATGAATGTCTACTAGTTGTCATGAAATGTGGATAAAACAGATACTGCATAAAATTCCACATGATCAAAAAATTAGTCTTATTATTATTATCTTTAAAGGGATGAAATTTAAAACATGCTCAATAGTGAACTATGACACAGTGAAGTTTTACTAAATGAAGCAAACTAAAACAAACTAAAATTTTTGAGTGATTATTTCACTATAAGCATATTTCCAACTGGTTTTTAAAAAGTGCACAATCACTTGTCAGAAATGTCAACAAATCTTGGTCCATGTGTAAATTTTATATTTAATTAAATTGAGGAAACATGCTGTTATGATGTTGCCCTATTAGACATACTCTTGAGTGGAACAGATTGTGAAATATAGTTTGTAATCGGTAAAACTATCTCTTATTAAGAGGAAAGAGGCATCATGTAGGAACAGTAGGAACATCATGTAGGCATCATGTAGGAACAGCACACCAAAAAAGATGGTGTGCTTTCTAAAGCATGCAGATTTATGAGATAGGGTGGTCAGGTCAGCAGCCAAAGCTGAATGGAAACATAGTAAACAATGACGTAATTGGGAAGACATTGCTATCTTTTAATTTTGAGTGAGTTGCAATTACTGAAGATATGTCTGGTATTGTTTTGCATCTTATTTGTGCTTCCAAAATATTGTGGCTCTTGACATCAGGCAACTAATGTAAAATCACGGAGAAAAAAAGCTGATAAAGCCAGAACCTGCTAGAGGAGACAGTGAATAAGTTTGGATTCAGAAAAACCTGGGTCATAATCCACCTTTGACACTTTGTAGCTGTGGGCCTTGACCAGATGAGTTAGGTCCTTTTAACCTTAGTTTCCTCGTTTGTAAAGTAAACATAATCATAGCTAGTGGGGAGGATTGCTGGGAGGATTAAATGAAATTATGTGGATAATGAAGTAACACAGTGCCTGGCACCTGGTTGCTGCTCAGTCCTCGTACCTTTCATAGAGATTGTGCAGTGTGATTGTTGTTGACTGCTGGATTCCAGTCCTGACTCTGCCTCTAACTAGCTGTGTAGCTTTGGGCAAGTTGCTTACACAAATTTTATAATATTTGCTTTGAAAACACAAATTAACAAAACCACGAGAACAGATAAGGCAAAATTGCAAACTTTCAAACTAATAAGACGTCATTCATTCTAAAAGGACAGTCACTTATCTTAAGAGCATTTTTCTACAGGATGACAAACAGAAACGTTAAAAAGTAATTTAATACTATGATAAATTTTCCCTAGCATATTCTTCATGAATCCAAGTTCTGTTAATTCTGAATACAAAATTCCAAAGACGAATACAGGTCACAGGAATGACAAGAACAGGGATGGGGGAAGACCGTACAAAATTAAAGATAGTATAGTATTAATTTTAAACCCATGTTTTTGACATACACTAGTCAGAAAGGAAGGGAAAAAAGCCCCAATGACACTAACATCAAAAACTATTACATATCTAGAAATAAATTTAGCAAGATAATTTACAGGAACTATACTAAAAAAACTACAGAATCTTTATTGAAAGACCTGAAACTAGACCTGAACTCACCATAATAGGACCTCTTAGAGGATAACCTGTGGCTGCATAGACAGGGTAGAGTGGTATCTTGATGTGATCACACATTCCACAGCTTTTTCCTTAGTCTTGAAGATCCAGA
Source organism: Tolypeutes matacus (assembly GCA_026826555.1). Taxonomy (NCBI): domain Eukaryota; kingdom Metazoa; phylum Chordata; class Mammalia; order Cingulata; family Chlamyphoridae; genus Tolypeutes; species Tolypeutes matacus. Next base: position 1,722,805 of record JAKSZT010054017.1, on the reverse strand, counting down.
AATTCTATTTTAGTAGTTCACCTAGAGATAATTCAGGCTAAGTAGACTTACTTATGTGTAAGTTAGGTCACTAGTGGTGTGTAATTCACAAGGCGTTGTATGCTTTTCTAGTGAATTATCTATTTTCCAGAGAACCCCATTTCTTGTATAGAGGTACTTGGGAGGCACGGTACTTGAGAATTATCAAAAAGTTGCATTGTGAACCCAAAACAGAGCATACAAAGTTGCATGGTCTTGAGTGTTTCATCATTCTAGGCCATAAGGAAAGAACTGTCCTTGTCCCACAATGGTGTTTGCCTCTCCAGTGACAACTACTTATCCCCAGATTTATTTTTTATTTATTTTTTAAAGATTTATTTATTCCCCTCCCGCCATTGTTTTGCGCTTGCTGTCTGCTCTCTGTTGTTCTTCTGTGTCTGCTTGTCTTCTTTTTAGGCGGCACTGGCAACTGATCCTGGGATCTTCCGGAGTGGGAGAGTGGTGCTCAATCTCTTGCACCACCTCAGCTCCCTGGTTTGCTGAGTCTCATATTGCCTCTCCTCTGTGTCTCTTTTTGTTGCGTCATGTTGCTGCACCAGGTCTCCGTGTGGGCCAGCTCACCTTTCACCAGGAGGCCCCAGGAATCGAGCTCTGGACCTCCTATATGGTAGATGGGAGCCCAGTCGCTTGATCCACACCTGTTTCCAGATTTAAATCTCTTATTCAAACAGTGATGTGCAAACACTGGTCTCCTCATTCTTCACTTACAGATAAATTCCCTTTTCTTTTTTTTTTTTTTTTAAGATTTTATTTATCTATTCATTCATCCCCCCCCCCCGCTGCCCGCGCTCTCAGGGTCAGCCAACCACGCTGTGGGGGCGGGCCCGCCCCCACCAGGAGGCCCCGGGAACCGAACCCAGGGCCCCCCACATGGTAAATGGGAGCCCCACCGATTGAGCCACAGCCGCCTCCCATGAATTCCCTTTTCTTATGGTGCAAGTAGAGTTGCCACCATCCTCTCCCAATAACAAAACAAAACAAAAACAAATAAAAGAAACCACAAAACGAAGTGGAAACAAAACAAAACAGATCAGTTTAATGACAGCTGGTATTCTATATCTCATAGAATACCGTATATCTTATATTTGAAAGTAAAAGTATGATTGAAGGTTACTACAATTGATTGATTTGGTTTAAGCTTTCTTAGAGTCACATTTTGGTTATAGTATTTTGCAAGTTGTAAAATTTATACATTTGAAATAAAAATATGAAATAGTCGCTGTGTAAGGAGCCTAATAAATATAGGCCATATGGAGAAGGAAAGAAGGAAACTATAGTAACTTCTTCAGGAGAGTTTTACATAGTATTACATAGGACCCTTGAACATTCTCAGCCATAGTTACAAATCTATGACTGGATGATACACAGTTATCAGCAGCAAAGTTAATTGAAATCTGATATTCTTTCTTGAGTCTTTTCTCATTGTTTAGCAAGAAAGACTTCTTCAGGTACAAGCCTTGTGTTAGAAATGAAGGTGATTTTAATTTTAAAATTATTTTTAATTTAGGATTAAAAAATAAAAAGAGCTTTAGAACTCAAATACCTTTAGGTTCAGGAAACGAAGGACCACATAGTAGTAGCAGGAGCCTTGGCATCTTGGTTATGTGTTCTTAACTGTTGAGTATGCATTAAGTTGTCAGTAGCTGAGCATTCACAGCCAGATAGTGTGAGTTCAGAAATAATGGGAAAGTTAACTTGGGCAGAATAGAATAGTGGACTGGATTGAATCTGGCTGCCTTTTCCATAGTTTTTGGTGAACATGGTTTTTCCATCGTTTTTATTCATTGTGATTTGGAAAGGACAAATGCATTTTCTTTAGCTATGACTCATTTAGCTTTTAAGACTCAGTAAATTTATTGAGTTCATACTCTTTTAGGCAAGGGGAAGATAATGGTGAACAATACAAGGATCTAGCCATAGGAAGCTTATTTTTGAGTGGGAGAAAAAGACATTTCAAAGTAAAAAGGTAACCATGGCATAAGGATGGTATTACTCTATGAGGAAAATCTTTATTCTCCAGAAGGATTTGTGGAAATTTTGGAAAATAGCCATTTCTCTCATTTTGAGGATAAATTTTTTAGAATTGGAACATATGAAATAATTTTTTAAAACATTTTTAAAAAAGATTTTATTTATTTATTTATTTCTCCCCTCCCCCTCGTTGTTTTGTGCACACTGTGTGCTCTCTGTGTGTTCTTCTGTGTCTGCTCGTCTTCTCTTTAGGCGGCACCGGGAACTGATCCTGGGACCTTCCAGAGTGGGAGAGAGGTGCTCAATCACTTGTGCCACTTCAGCTCCCTGATCTGCTGCGTCTCTTATTGTCTCTCCTCTGTGTCTCTTTTTGTTGCATCATCTTGCTGCACCAGCTTCTCTGTGTGGGCCAGCAGTCCTATGTGGGCCAGCAGTCCTGTGCGGGCCAGTTATCCTGCGTGGGCCAGCTATCCTGCATGGGCCAACACTCTGTGTGGGCCAGTACTCTGCATGGGCCAGCTTGCCTTTCACCAGGAGGCCCTGGGAATCGAACCCTGGACCTCCTATATGGTAGATGGGAGCCCAGTTGCTTAAGTCACATTCGTTTCCTTAACCTCTTAGGTTTATAATTTTTCCCCCTGTAATAGGCATTTATAATTTTAGTTACCCTTTGAAAATATATAGTAATCTCATTTAGTTTAAGCTTCAAAGTTTAATTTTCTTTAATTATTTTGGATAGATGGGAATATTCTTGCTGTCCTGATTTTGTGAGAATCAGGGTAGGCTAAACATTCACTATATTAGAAACCAAGCATGTGTCCCGAGACCTAGTTTTTCTCCCTAGGTCTGATTTTTAGAATGCTGGCGATAAACCAAGCCTGAATAATTATATGACCGTCTTGTATGGGAAATGACTGTAACTCTAGGTATCTTTGGTCATCCTTAAGAGATATAGCAGGGGACAGATGTGGCTCAAATGGTTGGGCGTCCATCTCCTATATGGAAGGACTTGGGTTCGATCCCTGGGACCTCCCAGTAAAAATAAAAAAAGAAAAATATAGAAAGCGCTCAGGCCGCCAGGCCCTTCGAGCCACGCAGCAAGATGATGAAATAACAGGAGAGTGACACAAGGGAGAGCCAAGATGAGACGCGCCGAAAAACCAGGAACAGAGGTGGTGCAGGTGGTAAGATGCCTCTCCTCCCACATCGGAGGTTCCGAGGATTGAATCCCAGTGAAGACAGGAGAAGGACGAGAAGAAAGGGCAGGAAACGGATACAGAGAGTTGCCCAGTGAATGGACACAAAAACAGCAAAAATGGGAGTGGGGAGTGGGGGTAAAAATATAAAAGTAAGTAAGTAAATAAATAAATTCTTAAAAAAGATAAAAAATACAAAAAATAAAAGTTTGGATAGAAGTCTTTCTAAAATTAATTTCATATTTCCTTTTCCCCTCTCTATATTTTCTATCATTATTTATCACGTAACCGTTATTGAGAATTGAAATACATTTATCTGTAATCCCTCAGCTCAACAAATCAAACTTTTAATATCCATCCTTGTACTAAGGATTTGTACTTTTTGTTATTTGTTTCAACAGGACAAAGAGGGACATTTTACTTTGGTAGTGTACAAGCCATAGTGGATATAAATATGCATTTACTTACTGAATAAAATCATTGAAATACTAAGTGTAAACTGTTAATTATAAAAGGAGAAATTGATAGAAACACTCATAGTGTTAGACTTTTATAAGTTGGCTGTTCCATAGATAACATTTTGTATACTGTCCACACCGACCCTCCCCATTAAATACTAAGTGCTGATCTTATTATAATCATTTTTTAAAAAGATTTATTTTATTTATATACTTCTCCTCACCCACTCGTTGTTTGCACTTGCTATGTCTGTTTGTCTTCCTTGTTTCCTTAGGAGGAACTGGGAACTGAACCTGGGACCTCTGTTGTGGGAGGGAGGTGCTTTTTTGTGTCTCATTATGTTTCCCTCGTGTCTCTTGTTGTGTCATCTTGTTGCGTCCACTAGCAGCGCCTGCCCATTGTGTCAGCTCGCCGTGTTCTTTAAGAGGCATGGGGAACCCAGCCCGGGACTTCCCGTGTGGTAGGTGGGAGCCCAATCTCTTGAGCCACATCCGCTTCCCATAATCATTTCTTAATGAATTAGGGTCCTTGATCTTATATTAATCATTTCTTAGTGAATCAACATTCCTATTACACAAATTAGTTGTGATACTATGTGTAATTTGTTGATATTTTTATGAGCGTAGAAGGAATTGAATGCTTTTTGCTAGTAACCTAAGTAACCTCAGACTACTATGCTTTTGAATGCTTGTTTCTGCTCTATATAGGTTTTGTTTCATTTTTCTGCTGTTTTTGTTTTTTCCTTTCCTGTTAGGTAACATTTTAAACTACCATCAGTGCCCTTTCCTAAAACAGCTCCCATCGCTTGACCTACCCTTGTCTTCTCTTTCCCCCTCCATTTTTCTAATTTGTAGCTTTTATGCTGGAGCAGGCTGAATGAGAGCCTCTCTTTGGAGTAAAATAGATGATTTGGTGTGTGGATGTGATGATCTCTATTGGCTGCTCTGGATCATAAAAATGTGTATTTGGATTCTCAGCTATGTTCTTTATACATTATGTTCATGCTTTATATTTTTTCAAAGGATAGAGTTTATTATTGATAGGTTTTAAGGTCTTGTATTTAAAGAAATCTCATGATTTGCATATGTTGGAAAACAAAACAAAAAAATACTTTACATGTGTAATAAAGTCAAGTAGGTTATGTTTTACAGATGTGGTTCACAACATTCACTGCATAGATTATATATGGATTTAGTTTTTAATATGAAATATTACAGATATAAAAAATATGGAAATAATAAACATTCATTTACCCACTGCCTAGTCTTTTTAAAAATTTTTAAATTTTTATTATTCCCCTCCCCATGGCTCCCTCGTCAGTCTGCTCATGTCTTCTGTAGAAGGCACCGGAATCTGAACCCATGTGGGAGGCTAGTGCCCAACTGCTTGAGCCACTTCTGCCCCCTGCTCCCCCAGCGGTATCTTGCTGGTTGCGGCATCTGCTCGTTGTGGCATCTGCTCTTCTTTAGGAGGCAATGGGAACCGAACCCAGGACCTCCCATGTGGGAGGTGGGTGCTCAATTGCTTGAGCCACACCTGCTCCCCTACCCACTGCCTAGTCTTAAGAAATAAAACATTACCAATATTGCTGAAGCTTTCTGTGTATCAGTTTGTCCCTGATCATTTTCCACTACCTTCCTAATATGCTACTGTTTTAGATTTAATCTCTCTTTCCCATGCATGTATTACTACTACACTTTTCTTCCCTTATAGAATATGTTCTTTTACATGTTTTTAACTTTTATACTTACATAGTGGGTGAGTTATGACTTATAGTATATGTGTTATATACTTTCTAAAATCCTATATATATATATATATATGAATTCTGAATCATATTTGTCCTAAAGGTTTTGGTTGAGAGATGGTAGACTTATACTGTGCTACAGCTCTCTTTCTATATAGGATTTTGGAGTTGGACTGATCCAGAAAATAATTTCAAAAAAAGAAAAAAAGACCTACATATATTGAGTTACTTTGACCATGACAAAATTTGGCTTATAAATATTATTTTCTGTCTTGTCATTGATCAGCAATTTCTCCTTTTTATTATGACTGGAATTTTAAAATTGTTTCCCTCACTATACTTTTTTTTTTTTTTTTAAAGATTTTATTTATTTATTCATTTATCCCCCCCTTGCTGCTTGTGCTCGCTGGGTCAGCTAACCACGCCGTGTGGGGCAGGCCTGCCCTCACCAGGAGGCCCCGGGAATCAAACCTGGGGCCTCCCATATGGTAAACGGGAGCCCTACTGATTGAGCCACAGCCGCTTCCCCCTCACTATACTTTTGAGTTAAGATTTCTTTGGCAATCCCTAGTATCTTTTGCAATGCCTGGCATAGAAAATGCTTAGCAAACATTTGTTAAATGGTGATTGACACTTTAGTTTCCCTAATATTTATGTCATCAATGAGTAGTGCAAATAATTTAATTGAACAAGGAGGAAAAAGAATTGCATCCTGCTGACTTTTTGAAAAATGATGTTTATGTTCATGTCATTTATGATATTGCTTTCTCTATATTATTAAACTATGTAGCATTTTATAACTGTAGCCTAGTGAACCCTGAACTGTTAAGTTTTTAATTTTCTTGATTAAAGACCTTGATTCTGCTGCTTTCTTTTTTTTGAGGTACCGACAATGGGGAGTGAACCTGGAGCCTCATATGTGGGAAGCCGTATCGGTTCCCCTGAGTTGGTTTTTTCATTTGTTTCCTTGTTTTTTTTTTTTTTAGGAGGCACCGGGGACTGAACCCGGGACCTCCATGTGGGAATCAGGTGTTCAACCACTTGAGCCACATCTGCTCCCCAATTCTGCTGCTTTCTGAAATCAAGATTCTCAAACTTAATGGCTGTATTTCAGTTAAGTACAGTATATTATGTTTGCTCCATACTCAAGTTTGGGTTAATTTAGCTTTTCCTTGTACAGATCTGCTTGACAATATTGATCTATGAAGGCATACATTTCAATTAATAAAGAATGATAGTTTTGACATTAACAGAATAAAAATAGAATGTATAATATGATCATCAAGTATTTGTTCTCACAGATTTTTAGAGCTCATTCTATGCCCTTGATTTTCGGTTGATGAAACAAAGGTTTAGAGAAGTCAGAGGGCTTGAGCTAGGTTGCTTGACTGAAAGTGCCATTTCATTATTAGGATTTTTTTTTTTTATTGTTTTGGCTCAAGACTTTTTATTTTTCCATTTTTAAATGGAAAGGTTATTTGCTCAATGTATGAAACAGGTTGCACATAAAGTCAGGAGAAATATATAGAAAATATGAAGATCAGTGCAAATCCGTAATTTAGTTTAGATGAAGAAAAATCTCTTTAAATGTTATGGTGACATAGTCCCAAGAAGAATCTTTTCTTTAGTTAACTATATATTCTGAAAATAAAGCTTGATAATAGATTAAATGGAAGTTAGCCCATGTTTTCCTTAAAAATCGAACTCCAACTCTTATTAATCCATGCCAGTTAAACACTATAGTTAAAGTTTTTGAAATACATGCAGAAGAAGAGAAAGGAGTTAGTTGCCTCTTTTGTTTGAACAGTCTGGAGAAAAATGGTTACTACAAATACAGCAGGCAAAACTTGTTAAGACTGATCTAGAATATAGTGTAGTACTGAATTGCAATCTCAAATTGTGCTAAATGCTCATAATTAGAATGACACATTTTTAAAATATATTTTTTATTGAAGTATATCATTCATACATGAACATACATAATAAGTGTATAGTAAAAGTTGTGAACTTAAAAAAATAAACATGCATAACATCATACAGGAGTCCCATACATCACCCTTCACCAACACCTTGCATTGTTGTGAAACATTTGTTACAAAGTATGTAAGCATTGTCAAAATATTACTACTAACTATAGAGCTTATCTTACATTTGGTGTATTTTTTTCCCAACCCACCCTATTATTTTTTTAAATATATTTTTATTACAAAGGTTGTGAACTTAGAAAACAGTTATACACGTGTAGAATTCCCATACAACACCCCTTTACCAACACACCACACCGTGGTGGAATATTTGATAAAGATTATGAGATATCATCAGACTATTATCACCAACCATGGTCCATAGTGTACATTTGGCATATTTTTTTCATAATCTCCCCTTTGTTAACATAATAAATCTTTGGCATTGATGCAAGAATAGTAATTATAGTATTGCTGTTAACCACAGTCCATAGGTCACACCAGTTGTATTTTTCTCATGCTTCTTCACATTCCCACCACCCTGCAATGGTGATGTATATCTCCTCTAGCTCACAGAAGGACACTCCTGCATCTGTACCATCAACCACAGTTCTCATCTACTTCTAGGTTCACTGTGTTAGTCAGTCCCTAAATTATTCTCTAGCTTTTTTTCGATAGACTATACTTTTCAGCCACAATCCCATTTATAAACCAGCTGCTACTTATGATAATGTGTTACCATCAACTCTATTTCCACACTTTTTCAGTTAAGTTAATTAAAACTTCTGCATAGATTAAAGCATCAGTAGTTCTTCTCAGGCCTCCTCTTATTGCCTAATAGCCTATACTCTAGGTTTTAACTCCATGCATTTATTCTTTGTTTTAGTTCTATGACACCATGCATTATTTGTCCTTTTGTGTCTGGCTTACTTCACTTAGCATAATGTCTTCAGGATTCATCCATATTATCATATGTGTCCAATTTAGTTTCTTTTTACTGCAGCATAGTATTCCATCATATGTATATACCACATTTTGTTTACCCATTCATTGTTTGATGGACACTTGGGTTGTTTCTGTCTTTTGGCAATTGTGAATAATACTGCTATGAACATTGGTGTGTAGGTGTCTGTTCGTGTCACAGTTTTTAGTCCTTCTGGATATTTTCCTAGTAGAGGAATTGCTGCATCATATGGCAATTCTATATTTAGCTTCCTGAGGAACCACCAAACTGTCTTCCACAGAGGCTGCACCATTTTACAATCCCACATTGTAATAGGAGTGTTCTTTTTTCTCTACATCCATTGTAATAGGAGTGTTCCTACTTCTCTACATCCTTTCCAGCACTTACTGTTTTCTGTTTTTTTTTTTTTAGTGACCATTCTGTGGGATGTGAGATAGCTCATTGTAGTTTTGATTTGCATTTCCTTAATAACTAGTGATATAGAACCTTTCTTCATGTGCTTTTTGGCCATTTGTATTTCCTCTTTGGAGAACTGTCTATTTAGAGCTTTTGCCTATTTTTAAACTTCATTGCTTGCTCTTTTATTGTTGTTGTATACTCTTTTTATATAGAATGGAAATCAAACCCTTATAGGATATGTGGTTTCCAAATATTTTCTCCGATTGAGTGGGCTGCCTTTTCACCTTCTTGATGAAATCATTTGAATCACAAAAGTGTTTAAATTTGAGGAGGTCCCATTTATCCATGTTTTCTTTTGTTGCTCATGCTTTTGGTGTAAGGTTAATGAATGCACCCCCTACCACCAGGTCTAAAAATATGGAACACTTCATGAATCTGGGTGTCATCCTTGTGCAGGGGCCATGCTAATCTCTCTGTATCGTTCCAGTTTTAGTATGTGTGCTGCTGAAGCGAGCACGGGTTGGCACATTTTGATCCATGATGTGGTTTAATGCCAGGTTAGATCCCCATTTGTTACAGAAACATATAGATACTGTTGCTTTTTAGTTTGTTTTAAAATATATGTATTTTAAAAAGCCAGTTATCCTTTCACATAAAAAGGCAGGTTTTCTGAGCAGCAACTTACAGGAAGTAGTCTGGGGTACACTGGGTAACATGAACTTCTCCATGACAAAGTACTATGTCAAACTGAAGGAAGGAATATTTTAAAGTGTCATCCAATTCCGTGATAATAGCTTGGGTATCCACATCAATCACAATGATTGGGTGCACTGAAGATGTAAACATATTCCGATCATGATACCAAGTATATCCCTCCAGTACAAGTTGATGAATGCAAGAAACCAGTGTGAGACCATTGACATGGCTAAATGTTTTAGAAATGTTTTGTCCAAATATGTAGCCAGCACCACGTGGAGATCCCACCCATTGCGGTCTTCTGGATCTGACCATAACAAATTAGACAGTGGTCCCTCATGTTGAACTTCTTGTAAACGATCCAGGGCTCTTGTATGACCCCAGGGTATCTGTGGATGGCGAGAGGCCGTCATGGAGGCAGAATATCTCTATCCACTAAAGCTGTAGGTGGAAGGTAATCTGTGAAATATTTCCAAACCTTGGCATTTCCATCCTTTTGTAGATACTCTTCATAAAAGCTGTATACTTTGGGTAATTTTTTGGCTTTCACGGTTTCCTTTCAATCTTTAATGCATTGTGGATAATGCACCTCTACTGCCACAGGAAGAGTTACAGTTTCCACTGAATAATAATCTTTGTCAACATAGTTGCCCATGAATAGATAGTTTGTGTCTGGTGGTTTTCCACCAATCCTAAAAGGTTCCATGGAATTGACCGTGAACATCACAGGCGGATAACAGGACAACAAATGTCTTGCACATTTGATTATTTTGTTAAGATTTCCTTAGCCTTTTACACAGGGCCCACACTTGGTTCTCATTAAGCTGATTACATTCTTTTCGCTGCTCAACCCACTGGTCCACCTCCTTGGTGAACTCCGTGCTGTCCATTGCGGTCCAATCCCCTTCCCCACTGACTCCCACCCCTCTCCCCGCACCCATGGAGGTTTTCTTTACGTAGTTCTATTCTTTAATGGAATTTCCTGTGTCTGAGGAATATCTAATATATATATTTTATTAGAGAAGTTGTAGGTTTACCGAAAAATCTTGCAGAAAATAGAGTTCCTGTATATCCCTTCTATTATTAACAGCTTGCATTAGTGTGGTACATTTGTTACAATTGATGAAAGAATATTATTATAATTGTACTATTAACTATAGTCCATGGTTTACATTAGGGTTCACTGTTTATTGTAGTCCTTTGGCTTAAAAAAAAAAATTCTAATAACTTATCCCCCTTTAACCACATTCAAATATATAATTCAGTGCTGTAAATTACATTCACAATGTTGTACTACCATCACCACCATCCATCACCCAGGTAGAAATTCTGTACTAATTAAGCATTGACTTCCCATTCCCTACCCCTGATAACCTAGAGTCTAGTTTCTGACTCTGAATTTGCTTATTCTATTTTCATATCAGTGGGATTATGCAATATTTGTCCTTTTGTATCAGCTTATTTTGGTTATCACATACATCAGAGTAAAACTCTGATGAATAAATTCTGATGAATTGGCTGAACAATATTCTATTGTATGTATGTACCACATTTTGTTTATCCATTTATTTGTTGATGGACACTTGGGTTGCTTCCACATTTTGGCAGTTGTGAATAATGCAGCTGCAAACTTTGGTGTCCATATATCTGTTTGAGTCCCTGCTTTTAATTCTTTCGGTTATATACTTTGAAGTGGGATTGCTGGGTCATATGGTAAATCTATACTCTGAGGAACCGCCAAACTATCTTCCACAGTGGCTGCACCATTTTATATTTCCACCAACATGAACAAGTGTTCCTATTTCTCCATATCCTCTCCAGCACTTGTAACTTTCCATTTCTTTTTTTTAATAGTAGCCATTCTATTGAGTATGAAAAGGTATCCCAATGTGGCTTTGATTTGCGTTTTCCTCGTGACTAATGTTGTTGAGCATCTTTTCATGTGCTTTTTGGCCATTTATAGATCTTTTTTGGAGAAATGTCTATTGAAGTCTTTTGTCCCTTTTTAAATTGGGTTGTCTTTTTTTTTACCGGGAGGTCCCGGGGATCGAACCCAGGTCCTCCATATGGGAGACGGACGCCCAACCATTTGAGCCACATCCATCCCCCGGGTTGTTTGTCTTTTGTTGAGTTGTAGGATTTCTTTATGTAATCTGGATATTAAACCATTATCAGATATGTTGTTTCCAAATCTTTTCTCCCTTTGTAGGTTGTATTTTTACTTTCATGATAAAAGTCCTTTGAGGCACAAAAATTTTAGATTTTGATGATGTCCCGTTTATCTCATTTTTCTTTTGTTGCCTGTGTTTTGGGTATAAAGTCTAAGAAACTGTTGCCTACCACAGCGTCCTGAAGATGATTCCCTGTGTTTTCTTCTAGGATTTTATAGATTTAGTTCTTATGTTTTGGCCTTTGATCCATTTTGAGTTCATTTTTTGTCTTGGTGTGAGGTAGGGGGTCCACCTTTATTCTTTTGCATATGGATATCCAGTTTTCCCAGCACCATTGAGTGAAGAGACTGTTCTTTTCCCATTGTGTGGACTTGGCACCCTTGTCAAAAATCAGTTGGCCATAGATGTGAGGGTTGATTTCTGAACTTGCAATTCAATTGCATTGGTCCGTATGTCTGTCCTTGTGCCAGTACCATGCTGTTTTGATTACTATGGCTTTATAATTTTTAAAATCAAGGTGTGTGAGTTCTACAACTTCATTCTTCTTTTTCAGGATGATTTTGGCTAATTAGAGCCCCTTACCCTTCTGTGTACATTTTTAAAGCAATTTTAAATGTATCTTATTACTTTTTTAAAAAAGATTTATTTTATTTTATTTATTGCCCCCACCCCCTTGCTGCTTGTGCTCATTGTCTGCTCTCTTTGTCCATTTGCTGCGTGTTCTTGTGTGTCTGTTTGTCTTTTTTCTCATCTTTTCTTTTAGGAGGCACTGGGAATTGATCCTGGGACCTCCCGATGTGGGAGAGAGGCACTCAATCACTTGAGACACCTCAGCTCCCTGGTTTGTTATGTCTCTCATTGTCTTTTTCCTCTGTGTCTCTTTTTCTGTTGCATCATCTTGTTGTGCCAGGTCTCCGCACGGGTCACCTCTCTGTGCCTGCCCGCTTGCCTTCACCAGGAGTTCCCGGGAATCGAACCCGGGACCTCCCATATGGTATACGGGAGCCCATTCGCTTGAGCCACATCCACTTTCCTTCTGTATAAAGTTGATGATTGGCCTTTCCATTTCTACAAAGAAGGCTGTTGGAATTTTGATTGGGATTGCATTGACTCTGTAAATTGCTTTGGGTAGAATTGACATCTTTACAATATTTAGTCTTCCAACCTTTTAACATGGAATATCTTTCCATTTATTTATATCCTTTCAAATTTCTTTCAGCAATGTTTTGTAGTTTTCTTGTACAAGTCCTTAATACCCTTGATTAGATTTATTCCTAGGTATTTTATTCTTTTAGTTCTTGTAAATGGAATTTTTTTCTTGATTTGAACAATCTTCTAATTGTTCACAGCTAGTGTGTAGACTCACTACTGATTTTTGCATGTTGATCTTGTACCCCATCACTTTGCTGAATTCATTTATTAGCTCTAGGAGCTTTGTTGTAGATTTTCCAGGATTTTTTGTACATAGGGTAATGTCATCTGAAAATAGTGAAAGATTTACTTCTTCCTTTCCAATTTAGATGCCTTTTATTTCTTTGTCTTGCATAATTGCTCTGGCTAGAACTTCCAGTACAGTGTTGAATAACAGTGGCGACAGTGGGCAGCCTTGTCTTGTTCTTAGAGGCACATAGCCTTAGTCTTTCACCACGGAGTATGATGTTAATGGTGGGTTTTTCATATAACATGTATCATGTTAAGGAAGTTTCCTTCTATTCCTAGATTTTTAAGTGTTTTTAATCAAGAAAGGTACCCTTTCTGCATCCATTGAGATGATCATATGTTCTTTTTCCTCTTCCTTCTGTTAATGTGTGCATTACATTAAGTGATTTTCTTATGTTAAACCACCCTTGCATACCTGGGTTGAAATTCCCTTTGATCTTGGTATATAATTCTTTTAATGTGCTGTTGGGCTCAGTTTGTTAATATTTTGTTGAGGGTTTTTACATCTGTGTATTCATAATGGATATTAGTCTTTCCTTTCCTATGGTATCATTATATGGCTTTGGTCTTAGGGTAATATTGGCTTTATAGAATGAGTTCCGGGCATGTTTCGTCCTTTAGGTTTTTGAAAGAGTTTGAGCAGGATTGGTATTAATTCTTCTTGGAATATTTGATAAAATTCACTGTGAAGCCATCTGATTCTAGGCTTTTCTTTGATGGGAGTGTTTGGATTACTTATTCAATCCATTTGTTATTGGGTGAGATCTTCTATTTTTTCTTGAGTCAGTGTAGGTAGTGTGCTTCTATGAATTTGTCCATTTCATCTAGGTTATCTAATTTGCTGGCATTCTGTTGTTCACAGTATTCTCTTATGATCCTTTTATTTCTGTCGGGTTCATAGTAATGTTCCCCCCTGCAATAATTTCTGACTTTTGTTATTTGCATCCTGTCTTTTTTTTTTTTTTCTTTGTCAGTATAGCAGAAAGTTTGTCGATTTTATTGACCTTTTCAAAGAACCAGCTTTTGGTTTTATTCTCTTTCTCATTTTAAATTTAATTCTTCATTTTTCTCAGCTCTATTCTTTGTTATTTCCTTCCTTCTGCTTTCTTTTTTCTATGTCCTTCAGTTGTGAGGTTAGTTCTCTGATTTGAGATCGTCTTTTATTAGTGTAAGCATTTAGAGTATAAATTTCCCTCTCAACTTTGCCTTTGCTGCATCCCATAAGTTTTTGGTATGTTGTGTTTTCATTTGCTTCAAGATATTTTCTAATTTCCCTTGTGATTTCTTTGATCCATTGGTTAAGAATATGTTGTTTAATTTCCACATATTTGTGCCATTCCTGTTTTAATTTGCAATTCCCTGCTGATGAATGACACTAAGCATCTTTTTATGTACTTATGGCCATTCATATATCTTTTTTTTTTTTTTTTAAAGATTTATTTATTTATTTATTTCTCCCCCTTCCCCCTTGTTGTCTCCTCTCTGTGTTCATTTGCTGTGTGTTCTTCTGTGTCTGCTTGTCTTCTCTTTAGGCAGCACTGGGAACCGATCCTGGGACCTTCTGGAGTGGGAGAGTGGTGCTCAATCTCTTGCACCACCTCAGCTCCCTGGGTCCTCTGTGTCTCTTATTGTCTCTCCTCTGTGTCTCTTTTTGTTGCATCATCTTGCTGTACCAGCTTTCCACTTGGGCCAGCACTCCTGCGTGGGCCAGCTCGCCAGCTTGCCTTTCACCAGGAGGCCGTGGGAATTGAACCCTGGACCTCCTCTATGGTAGACGGGAGCCCAGTTGCTTTGAGCCACAACTGCTTCCCTCATATATCTTCTTTTGAGAAGTGTCTGCCTAATCTTTTATCTTTAAATAAGGTTGTTTGCTTTATTATTGTATTGTAAAATTCTTTATATATTCCAAGAACAACTTCTTTGTCAGATACGTATTATCAATATTTTTTTCTCTTTCTGTGGCTTTACCTATCAGTTGGCATCTTTTGCAGAGCAAAAGTTTTGAATTTTGGTAAAGTCCAATTTTTCAGTTTTTTCTTTTATACTTGGTATTAGTGTTGTCTATGAAATATCTGTTTAGCCTAAGTTTGCAAAGATTTTTTGTGTGTGTCTGGGAAATTTTTGGTTTTATCCTGATGTTTAGATTTGTAATCCATTTTGAGTTAATTTTTATTTACTGTATGAGGTTAGGGTCATAGTTAATTTTTCTTTTTCCATATGGATATCCATTTGTTTCAGCACCTTTTGTTTAAAGACTATCCATTGTCCTATTAAATAGCATTGGTCTCTTTGTTGAAACTAAATGGATCATATTTGTATGTCTATTCCTATACTTTCTATTTAAATGTATTCTTATGTCTGTTCTACACTGTCCTGATTACTATAACTTTGTAGTGATTCTTGAAATTAGGTTGTACAAATTCTCTTTGTTCTTCCTTTTCAATATTGTTTTGCTTTTGTAAGTCCTTTGTTATCACTTTATTTTTTTACTTTTTAAAAATATTCCATGAGATATTGCACTAATAGTCTTATTCTCTGAGGGTGGTTTGCTGTTTTGTTTCTTTTAGTATATTTTCAAGGAGTACCCAGTGTACTGAGATGATTACTACTTGTCAGAAAGGTATTTTAATCTGTCTTTTGGTCTTCTCTCCTCATCCCTCATATTTTCATGAGTTGAGCTTTGAACGTGATCACATTTATGTGGTATTTTGTGAAGCTGTGTTGAGTTTTGTAGCAGTTGAGCAGGAAATATTTATATTCCCTAAGGGGGGGCATAGATCTTTCCTTATTACTTTAAGAATTAAGTAAAACTTTGGGTTGACCTAGTTCATGAGATAGCTTTTGCTATATATTAGTGATGGATTTTACTTATTGGTGTAGCATCTTATTTTGTTTAACTTAACACTTAACATTTTTGTTTGTATCCTATTCAGAGCACTGAGTTGAGGGGATTTTATGAAATAGATTTGCTGAAGCTTTGTGTCACTGGACTTAGCAAATCTTGAATTCTTAAAAATCAGTAAAAAATTTATGTGGGAAGTCATGTGAGTGGTTTTGGTAGTGTGAAAAAAAAGTGAACATTTTTATTTAATGTCTTTCTATATCCAGAGGATGCCAGCCCCCATCAGATTGCGGGAGCTGATCCGGACCATCCGGACAGCCCGAACCCAAGCCGAAGAACGAGAAATGATCCAGAAAGAATGTGCTGCAATACGATCATCTTTTAGAGAAGAAGACAATACATACCGATGTCGGAATGTGGCAAAATTACTATATATGCACATGCTGGGCTACCCTGCTCACTTTGGACAGGTAGGCTGGGCTAAGACCACAAATAGCAAGGATTTTCTTGCTTAAAAGAGATCTTAACTCAGGTGATGTCATTCTTTTCCTGACAAGGATGTGCTTTTGATAGCCCTGTGGTCTGATGATTATTCTGGAACTGTGGGTAGGATTGAGAGGCAAGAAGCATATTTGGGAGAGCTCGATATTGCCATCAATTTTGTTTTCTATTGAGAATTTCTTATTATGTGACTCAGAAAAATGTTTTGGTGGTGGTAGTTAGCTTACTTAAAGACTTACCAGGATTAACCAGTTGATTGTGATTGACATGTCAGAGGGTCTGGTCTATAATGGGTATTCAAAAAGTGTTTGCTAAATGTTTTCTTAATTATTTTCTTTGTGTACAATATACTATGGGAAAACTCATGGCAGATATTTTTAAGTTAAATTAGATAGTTGCTAAGTAGTGACATCTAAAGATTTTGTACTAATTACCTCTGCTTTGATTGCTACAACTTCCATGCAGGTCTTCCTGCTGATTCTCTCCCACATGTAAATACATACTATTTGCTATAACCAATCTGGGCTTTGAGCGTGATATACTTAGTGATAAGTACTTTTTCCCCTCTCTCTCTTTTTTAAAAAATTTATTTTATTTTTAAAGAAGCTTTAGATTACATAAACATTACATCAGAAATACAGGGGATTGATAAGTACTTTTTTTTTCCCCCATGTTTGTGTTGTGATAAAGATGGTTGGGTCACAGAAAAGAGGGTAGTGGGTTGTTTTCTATTTCTTACCAATGCTCATATATTTTATTTCACTGAAATTTAAGAATCGTATTATATGCTAACTAGTCTTTTAAAGAAAAAATGCTGCAAAATTATAAGAAAAGATGTGCAACAGTAGGTAGAAAGGAAAAAATACCCCCCCGTATTTCCACAGATAACCATCCCTAATTATTTTTTTTTCCCTCCTCAAGATGGCTCCTTCATCTTTTTGCTTTTTTTTTTTTTTTTAAAGATTTTATTTATTTATTCATTTATCCCCCCCTTGCTGCTTGTGCTCGCTGGGTCAGCTAACCACGCTGTGCGGGCGGGCTTGCCTTCACCACGAGGCCCCGGGAACCGAACCCAGGGCCTCCCATATGGTAAACGGGAGCCCTACTGATTGAGCCACAGCCGCTTCCCTGCTTCTTGTTTTTTACTTATTGTTTGCGCTCATTATCTGCATCTTTTTTTTTTTTTTTTTGTGTTGAACAGAATTTATTTTTAATATATTTTTAAATTGAAGTATATCATTCATATATGAACATACATAAACAATAAGTGTAAAGTAAAATTGTAAACTTACAAAACAAACATACATAACATCATACAGGATTCCCATATATCACCCCACCACCAACACCTTGCATTGTTGTGAAACATTTGTTACAAAGTATATCTGCGTCGTTTTTGTTTGTCTTTAGGAGGCACCAGGAGCTGAACCTGGGACCTGCCATGTGGGAGTCTGGCACTCACCTGCTTGAGCCACAACCGCTTCCCTGTCCCTAAAATTTTGATGTATTTATCAGGAAAGCTTTCCCCTAGGGAAACCTGCTTATCTCCTATTTAGTTCAGTAACTTCAGTGGAAAGATAAACTCCTCTCACCCTGTCTCCCAAGCTTTTAAAAAAAGTACTGGGATTGAGTTTTGTAAAAAATTTTTTTATTGAAGTATATCATTCATACATGAATATGCATAAACAATAAGTATATCGTAAAGATTGTGAACTTACGAAATAAACATGCATAACATCATACAGGGGTCTCATACATCACCCCTCCACCAATACTTTGCATTGTTATGAAACATTTGTTACAAACTATGCAAGATCATCATCAAAATATTACTACAAACTATAGTCCCTCGTGGCTCAGTGGTTGAGTGCTGGCTTCCCACGTACAAGGTCCTGGGTTCAATCCCCAGCCCTGGTATCTCAAAAAAAAAAAAAAAAAAAAAAAAAAACAAAAAAAAAAAAAAAATACCATATGATCCTGGGATTGAGTTTTATCATACTGGTTTGAGTAGTTTTATATTCTTCTTACCAGCTGAGAGTGTAGTCAGCCTCTAGAAATACATGATTTGGAGTGGGAGTGTATTAGTTCCCAGAAGGAAAATTGAGGTAATAATATTAAAGAAAAAGGGGGGCGGGAATGGATATTATGGAGGCAAAAAATACAACTGCCTCCTATAAGTGTATTCATATTTGGTTTTAAACAGATTTAGTGGCTTATAGCATTTTGCTGTTTCACATGGAACATCATTAACATTTTTTCATTTCAAGATTCTTTGAAATCTTGGTTATGGAGATATAGATGAATTTTTTTTTTTTTTTTTAAGGTGGTACTGGGCATTGAACCCAGGACCTTGTACTTGGGAAGCTGGTATGCAACCACTGAGCCACACTGGCTTCCCTGAGTAGGTTTTTCATTTTGTTTGCTTGTTATTTTGTTTTTGTTTTTTTAGGAGGCACCGGGAACCAAACCTGGGACCTCCCATGTGGGAGGCGGGCACTCAACTGCTTGAGCCACAACCTCTCCCCTCACTTTAATTTCTTGCTTCAAAATATAGAGAGCGGAAAGCGGCTATGGCTCAATTGGTTGAGCTCCCATTTACCATATGGGAGGCCCCGGGTTTGATTCCCGGGGCCTCCTGGTGAAGGCAAGCCGGCCTGCACGGCGTGGTGAGCTGATGGCCTGTGCGGCATAACAAAGGGAGACAAGCAGACACAGAAAAAAAAATGCACAGCAAGTGGACACAGCGAGCACAAGCAGCAGGGGGTAGGGGTGGGGATAAATAAATAAATAAAAATAAATCTTTAAAAAAAAAAAAAGGAATGAAATTTTTATATAAGATAGAATGTACAATTAAGGAGTATAATTAAATCCTGGGGCTCTGGTATTTCAAGTTATATGCTTTTACCACATGAAAAGTTGATCCAGGAAGTTATCCGTATAGCACATAACATAGTGTAAAGCAAATCGATCTTCACATACCTTTGTTGGTTTCTTGAGTTAAAAAAATTTTTTATTGTGGTAATATATAAAAAATTCACCATTTTAACCATTTTCAAGTGTGTAATTCAACAACATTACTTTTACAATATTGGGTTTCCATCACTACCTTTCTTTACTAAAACTTTTTTTATCACATTGTGAAACAAACTCCTTACTCATTAAACGATAACTCCTCATTCCCTTATCCCTACTCATCACCCCCTTGGTCTGGTAACTGCAATCTACTTTTTGTCTCTGAATCTGCTTATTTTAGATATTTTATATAAATCAAATCATACAGTGTTTGTTCTTTTGTGACTGGCTATTTCACTCAGCATAATGTCTTCAGTGTTCACATTTTGCTGTCATTTGATTTTAAGTAGACATATTAAGTTTTATTTACAGAAAAGTGATTTGTATTAGTTTGCCAAAGGGGTGCTGATGCAAAGTATCAGAAATTTGTTGGCTTTTATAAATGGTATTTATTTGGGATAAAAGCTTACAGTTACAAGGCCCTAAAGAGTCCAACTCAAGGTTGCTTTCTCACCAAAGTTATTTGCCATGTGTTGAAGCAAGATGGTGGATGATCTTTGTCTTGGTCTCTCAGGGTTTCCTGTATCAGTGTCTGGCATAGGGCTTCTTGCTGGACCTTTTCAGGTGCTCTGTTCTTTTCAGCTGCAAACTATCAGGCGAATGGCTCATCTCTCCCTGGGCTTTTAACTGTTTGAGCCTTCTCCTTTCTGTTATATGACAAAGTTATCTCCTCTAGCATCTATGGAGCTCTCTCTCTTCCTGTGTGTCTTCTTGCACGTCTGTCCATTTATATTAGCCCACCAAGGGGGCGCGGACTCAACCATGAGTCACGTGCTACTCACTGGTAGAATCAAAATCCTAATCTTAACAGGTAATTTAATCAAAGATATCTCAGGTGAATCTAATACAGTCAAAAGGAGTCACACCCAGAGAAACAGACCAGTTTACAGACATAATCCTTTTCTTTTTGGGATTCATAAATCATCTCAAACTGCCACAGTGATATGTTAGGAAACACTGTTAATGTCTTGGAAACAGCAGATTTCCATATTCCAAGGGGAGTTCTTTAAAAACAAACTCTTGGATTTTTTTTTTTTTTTTTTTACTTTGTGTTTTATATATATTTATTTATTGTGGTATACAACATAACATTTCCCATTTTACCCACCTCGAAGTGTACAATTCAGAGGCGTCAATTACATTCACTATGTTGTGCTACCGTCGCTACTATCCATGACCAAAACTTTTCTATCACCCCAAACAGAAACCTGTATCCATTAAGTAATAATTCCTCCCCGCTCTTGGTACTCTGTGATATACTTGCTGTCCACCTATATTTGCATATTCTAGGTATTTCATATAAGTGGGCTCATACCATATTTGTCCTTCTGTGTCTGGCTTATTTCACTCATCAAGATGTCTTCAAGGTTGATCTATGTTGTCGCATGTATCAGAACTTCATTCCTTTTTATGGCTGAATAATATTCCATTGTATGTGCAAATGGCTATTTTGTATTGTATCAGTCCTCCTATATTTATTAGCTGGTGCTTTTCAGTAAAGAAAAGCTTTCCATCTCCCTTTATAAAGCTTTTTGAAATTATTTTTTAGACTCAGGATGGACATAGATTCCATTTTTCATTATTCATCGTTGGTAAGACTCAGGATCATTTGAACATTGAAATTAAAAAACTCTTGGATTTTAAATCGTAGGGTAGGTTTACAACTTTGGGGATATTTCTTTTTTGTAAAAGTGCTATATATATTTTCTTCTGAAATTTCATTTTTTTGACGTATTTAAATATAATCTGTATCCAGGTCTCTTTAAGTAGCATTTTTTGGGTGTTATGGAACAAATTATTTGATAATTTAATTCTTAGATGGAAAGGGTTAATACTCAAGCAAACTCTACTGACATTTTGTACACAAAAAATAAAGATTTTTCTGGGAAAGTGGATGTGGCTTAGGTGACTGAGTCTCCTGCCTATCACATGAGAGGTCCGGGTTTGTTTCCCAGTGCCTCCTGGAGAAGACGAGCAAGACAGTGAGCTGACGCGACTGGCTGGTGCAGTGAGCTGATGCAACAAGGTGACACAACCAAGAGACAGCGAGGAAACACAATGAGAGATGCAACAAAAAACAAGTAGTGGAGGTAGCTCAGGCAATTAGGCAACTCCCTCCCACATCCGAGGTCCCGGCTTTGGTTCCTGGAGCCTCCTAGAAAGAAAAGACCAGCACACAGCAAATGGATACAGCAAATGCAAACAACGAGGGGATGGGGAGAAATAAATAAATAAAGTAAATCTTTAACAACAACAAAAAAATTTCCCAAGTGGGAATAAGAATCATAATTTTAAGTCCCATTTTTCTGTTTCAGTCATGGCCTATCTGTATCAGTAATTTGGTACCCTACTCACTGGAATTTCCTATATAATGTGGCCATGGATAAATCACAGTGCCATTTTCTTTTAATTAGTATAATAATAGTCACCCTTTTAATTATATTTTATGTGTGGATCTGTGCTGTTCATTACTATAGCCACAAGCCATGTGTAGCTTTGATAGCTTCGAATGTGACTAAAAAAAAATGATTTTTTTTTTCTTTTGGTACTTGATCAAGTTATTGGAAAACTTATAAATATGTTTGAAACAAATTGGGCATGTGAATATATTTTAGCAATTATAAATTTTGTGAAATCTAAATACAATTCAAGTATTTCTGATGAAAATGTAGTGTCTGAATTGAGATGTGCTGTAAGGATAAAACACATAGTGTATTTAGTAGTCTTAGTACAAAAGGAAGAATGTAGAATAGCTAATTAATTTTTTATATTGATTTCATGCTGAAATTATAATATTTTAGATAAAAATTTTAAAACTAATTTCAACTTTTTTTTTAGTTTTTACTGTAGTATCTAGTACAGTGCTGTCTAGTAGAAATAAAATATAAGCCACATATATAATGTTAACATTTCTAATAAATTTTTTTTTTTTAAAGGAGGTACTGGGGTTTGAACTTGGAACCTTGTATATGGGAAGCAGATGCTCAACCACTCAGCTACATCCGCTCCCCACATTTTAAGTCTCATTTAAATTTACAAGAAACTAGATTTTACATCAAAAGCATGAGCAACAAAAGAAAAAATAAATTGAACTTCATCAAAATTAAAAACTTTTGTGCATCAAAAGACATTATCAAGAAAGTGGAAAGACATTTTATGTAATCTAAGTATCTTTTAGAAAAAATAAAAAATATATTAAAAAATGAATTAAAAATCTGGTAGATTAAAAAAAAGTCTATTTTGTCCAAAAAAAAAAAAAAAAAAAGTGAAAAGCTAACCAATAAAATGGGAGAAAATATTTGGAAACCATATATCTGGTAAGGGTTTTTTTTTTTTTTTTAACTTTCATCCATTTTTTAACACACTCTCCCCCCCCCCCCGCCCGTCCCCCGTTTTTGCTGTTTTTTTGTGTCCATTCACTGGGCAGTTCTCTGTGTCTGTTTCCTGCTCTCTCTCCCCATCCTTCTGTCTTCACCGGGATTCGATCCTGGGAACCTCCAACGTGTAAGAGAGGCATTTTGCCCCCTGTACCACCTTAGTTCCTGATTTTTCAGTGTGTCTTGTCTTGGCTCTCCCTTGTGTCACTTTCTTGTTACGTCATCATCTTGCTGCATGGCTTGGTGGGGCCTGGTGGTCCGCGGGCCTTCTATATTTTTTGTTATTTTACTGGGAGGTCCCGGGGATCGAACCCAGGTCCCTCCATATGAGAGACGGACGCCCAACCATTTGAGCCACATCTGCCCCCCAGATAAGAGTTGAATATGCAGAATATATAAATATTTCCTACAATTCAACAACAAAAAGACAAACTCAATTCAAAATGGGCAAAGAACTTGAACAGACGTCTCTCCAAAGAAGATATACAATTGGGCAATGAGCCCATGAAAAGATGCTCAACATCATTAGCCATTAGGGAAATGCAAATCAAAACCACAATGAGGTACCACCTCACACCCACTAGGGTGGTGGCCATTATTAAAAAAGTGGAAAATAACATGCTGTCAAGGATATGGAGAAATAGGAATCTTATTTCACTGTTGTTGGGAATGTAAAATGGTGCACCCACTGTGGAAAACAATTTGTCAGTTCCTTAGAAAGTTGAACGTAGAAATACCACATGATCTGACAATCTTACTTTTAGGTGAAATACCAAAAGAATTGGAAACAGGGACTTTGACAGATATTTGAATACCAGTGTTCATAGCAGTATTACTTACAGTAGCCAGAAAGTGGAAGCAACACAAATGTCCCAACAGCAGATGAATGGATAAACAAAATGTGGTATATAACCACAATAGAATAATATTCATCTTTATAAAGGGATGAATTTCTGATACATGGATGAACCTTGAATATAGCATTTTGAGTGAAATAAGTCAGACATAGAGAGACAGATATTGTATGATTCCACTTAAATGTAGTAGTTAGAATATGTGTATTCATAGTGAAAGAAAATAAAGAGTACAGGTTACCAGGAGAGGGAGGAGAAGAGGAATGGGGAATTAAAGTATAATGGATGTAGGGTTTATGTTTGGAATGATGGGAAAATTCTGGTAATGGATGGTGTTAAGGGCAGCACAACATCATGAATGTGATTAATCCCACTGGATTGTCTGCTTGGGAGTGGTTGAGATGGGAAAGTTTATGTTGTGTATATATGTCTCCACAATTTAAAAAAAGAGACTAAAGAGATAATGGCATATAAATGTAACACATGATCCTGGACTAGATCTAATAATGGTTGAGAAAATACCCAGAAGACATTGTTGGGCCATATGAAATACGTGGAATATAGACTATAAACTTTACATTAATGTTAAATTTCTAGAACTTGGTAACTTAAGGTGGTTATATGAGTGTAACATCCTTGTACTTAGGAATTATACAGGGAAGTATTAAGTGTTCAAGGAGCATGTTGTCTACAGCCTACTCTCAGGTGTTTAGAAAATGGATGGATGGATAGATTGATAGAATGAGATGGCAAATGTGGCAAAATGTTAAAAGTTGGTGAATCTGGGTATCTAGGGGTGGGAGGTGGGGAAATATGTTAGTGTTCTCTATGGGTTTTGTATTATTTTTTACAACTCTCTTGTAAGTTGGAAAGAATTTCAAAACTAAAAATTAAAAAAAATTTTTTTACAAGAAACTCCATGAGGCAGGTAATAGCCATGTATTACAGATGAGAAAACTGAAATTCAGAAACTTTGTGACTTAAGCTCACACAGCTAGTAAATACAGAAGAGGGGATTAGAATTCAGCCTTGTATAAGTCTAAAGTCTATTGACTCTTCGGGTTTAGTCCAAATCTATAAGTGGCGATTTCCTTTAAGTTCATTATTTATGTAACTATTTTAGCCCTGCCCTGTTGTGCAGAGGACTTGAAATACCATATACTACCAACATCTATTTAAAATAGAACAAGAGTAGTAGAAAGTAAGAGTCAGGAGGAAGAATGCAAAAACTAAGTCCAGTGTAGTTGCTGTTGGAGAGACAGCTAAAGCAAGAAAGGAGGTGTTCAATTACATGGTTGAATATAAGAGCACAGCTGTAGGAACCAGACTGCCTGTATATGAATTATTGCTTTGCTGCTCTACTATGTATATGACTTTGGGCCAGATCCTTAATTTCTGTGTCTGTTTCCTCATCTATAAAATGGGGACAATTCCAGTGTCTTTATGAAGATTAAGCCATTATATATCACTGATTTTACCATTTCCTCAAGGACAGCAAAGAAAGCTTTGTGAAACATTGAATTTTACAATAGATTTTCTAAGTGGGGTCCTTTATCTAGGGGACTATCTATACTACGATAAACAATATCCTCCACACTTTTACAACAATGGCAGTAGTAGAATCTTTCAGCCTTTTAAGAGTCTGGTTTAAACATAGTCCAAGAGAAAATTTGAGTATCTAATGTAGGTAGACGGCAGGAGTAAAAAATTGGTGGCTCAGATGCCAGATTCTTCTATATAGATGTGTTTTGTTTATCCTACAGAGAATTTAAAATTGTTTTGAATTTGCGGACAACATGTAAAATTCAAGGAACTTCTCATAGAAATCTGGACTTCTGATTTCTCTTAGAAAACCAGAAGATTTGTCAATACTGGGTTCACATTTCCATATGGCATTAGTGGACTAGTAACTACCTCCCCAGTTCCAATCTGACCCGCCATGTCCAGTTACCTGTCTATAACAGTCTTCCCATCCATCAATATGGTATAGCACTTCACTTCTTTAGGGTCCCTACAGTTTTACAATATTCTCCATAAGGTCTTACATATCTTTGGTGAAATTTATTCATAGGTTCCTTAAGCTCTTGTTTCTACTATAAATATTATCTTTAAAATTTTTTCTAATTATGTTGCAGATATATAGAAATAAAATTTTTGTATATTTCTCTACCTAGCACAATATTGCTGAGGTTACCTGTAGACTACATTATTTACAAATAGGGAATACTGTTATCACAAATAATGGCAGTTTTCCTTCTTCTTTTCCCATCCTTAGGCATTTGATTTCTCATTTTTGTTTCCTTAATATACTGTACATGTAGTAAAATGTTGGGGGAAAAAAACAGTGATAGTAGGCATCCTTGTCTTGTAAAAACCTTAAATACATCTACCAATTGTGGTAAATATGATGACTATTATGGATTTTAGGGGTAGGTACCCTTTATTGATTTATGGAAGTTAATATTGAACTTCATCAAATGCTTTTTCACTGTCTGCTGAAAATTTTCTCCTTTTAACCTGTTTGTGTAGTGAATTATGATGTTTCTAATGTTTATTACTTGCTTGTCTGGAATAAACCTTACTTGGTCATGATGGTACTTTTCTTTTATAGTTGCTGGATTTGCCTCGCTAATATTTTTACTTATGTTTTATCTGAAAAAAATACTTAACCTAAATGAGCATCCATAAACCCAGATTGTGGTCTCCAAATACCATTTCACTCTAAAAGGACCAGGACCCATTGGAAAAATGGCTGCTTCCAGATCTGGAGTAGGAAATGTACAAAATAAGCTTGAGACATTTTATTATGCCAGAAAGCAAGAAAGACTAGGAGGTCATGTCAGAAGTGTTGACAAGTCACCAGAAGAGGCTATCATGCCAAAAATGAGATAAGTTGAACATTAATAGTAATAACAACAGTACCAAGTATGTTTAAATTCACTAGTGCAAAAACATACTTAAAATATATATACATAAAACTTCGTCATCTTTGGAGGATACTAGGGAGCCAACTCTATTTTGCAAACGAAGAAATAAAAGGAAAGAAACAAAACATTTATCTTTTCTTTTTAAGATTTATTTATTTATCTCTCCCTCCCCCATTGTTTTTTGCGCTTGCTGTCTGCTCTCTGCATCCACCCGCTGTGTGTTCTTCTGTGTCTGCCCGTCCTCTCTTTAGGCGACACTGGGAACCGATCTGGGACCTTCTGGAATGAGAGAGAGGCGCTCAATCTCCTGTACCACCCCAGCTCCCTGGTCTGCTGCATCTCTTATTGTCTCTCCTTTGTGTCTCTTTTTTGTGTGTCATTTGGTGTGCCAGCTCTCAGTGCAGGCCAGTGACCCATGCGGGCTAGTACTCCTGCGTGGGCCAGCACTCCCTGTGGGCCAGCTCTCTGCTTGGGCCAGCTTGCTACGTGGCCAGCTTGCCCTGGGAATCGAATCCTGGACCTCTTACATGGCAGATGGGAGCCCAGTTGCTTGAGCCACATCTGCTTCCTTCTTGTCTTTTCTTAGCAATACTTCTTTCAAAAGATATCTAATGGTATCTATAGAGGAGTTGTGCTGTAGAGCAGTATTCCAGCTAATAAATGGAGAAGAATGAGAGAATTAGAATATTACTGTTTGGCAGCCTCTTATGATCATCAGTGTTGCTAATGTCAAAAGAGAGAGATAACCCATCAGAAATAATTATGTGCCTTTTGATGAAAGTTCATACCACCACCTATGAAATCTACTTGCAAAATCAAAACAAAAAATAGGAAATTGGAATCTAAAGAACCCTCCTTAGATATATAACCTAGAGCGCACGGCGTGGTTGGCTGACCCAGCGAGCGCAAGCAGCAAGGGGGGGATAAATGAATAAATAAATAAAATCTTTAAAAAAAAAAGAAATTCTTGTCCGAGTATACAAAGAAATGTGCATAAGAGAATTCACCGCAGCATGTTTCTAATGGTAAGACATTGGGAACAACCTAATCTATATGTCTGTGAAAAAGAGAATAGATTAATTGTGGCATATTCATAAATGAAATGATAATATAGCAATGAATATGTTTGAATTAGAGCTTCTTGTTTCAATGTGAATAATATGCTTGAATGAAAAGAGCAAGAATTGGAAGCTTAAATACAGTGCAATATTTATATAAAGTTTATTTTTATTTATTTTTTAGGAAGTACTAGGGATTGAACCTGTGACCTTGTACATGGGAAGCAGGTACTCAACCACTGAGCTACACCCGCTCCCTATATAAAGTTTAAACCATTCAAAAACAGTTGTATGTATTGTCTTCAGATGCATACATGTCTAGTAAAATATAAAGAATGGCAATAATGAACAAGAAATTTTGGGTTTTGGTTACTTGCGGAATGTAGAGAAGGGAAGTGGAATTGAGGATGAGTATGCAGAGGACTTTAATTGAATTTGTAATATTAAAATAATTAGAATGTTAAGGTTTGCTAAATCTTGATGCGTCAATGAATGTTATGTGATTTTGTGTACCTTTGGGTGAAATATTTCATAATTTTCTCAAGAGAAAAAAATGGATTCAATAGAGGGTCTCCATCCCCACCTCCACCCCCAACACCATCCCCATCCCCATCCCCCATCCCCCATCCCCCATCCCCCATCCCCCATCCCCCATCCCCCATCCCCAAAAAAGAAAAAAAAGTTTCAGGTCTATATAGATTTTGTGTTACCAAGTTACATAGTGGTAAAGCAATTACAACCACTTTGTTCTTCAGAAAATATGTTCATGTATATATATGTGTGTGTTAATATCTATATTAATTAGAAAGGTATTTCTGAATATTAAAATGAAATAAAGGAAACTTTTAAAAAGTAGTAACCGATCAATTGCAGCTCCATTAATGTTTGCATGTTTTAATTGCATCTTTTCAAGGTAATTGTTCACATCATAAAGCTCAAATGTTAAATTTGTAAGGAAATGTATGTATGCATTTAAAACAAATGTAGGAAACCAGATGTGGCTCAAGTGATTGAGCTCCTGCCTACCACATGGGAGGTCCGTGGTTTGGACAGCGAGCTGGTGCGATGCGCAGGCTCAGCAAGCTGACACAACAAGATGATGCAACAAGAGACACATGAAGAAAAACATAACGAGACACAACAAAGCAGTGAGCAGAGGTTCCCGGTGCCTCCTAAAGAGGATGAGCAGGGTGGTGAGCTATTGCAGCAGGCAGGCGTGGTGAGCTGATGCGACAAGATGTTGCAGCAAGAGATGCGAGGAAAAACATAACAAGAGATACAACAAAGCAGGGAATGGAGGTGGCTTAAGCCACCTGGGTTCGGTTCCCGGAGCCTCCTAAAGAAACAAAAGAAGATGAACAGTCACAGCAAACAATGAGGGGGTGGGGAGAGATAAATAAATAAAATAAATCTTAAACAAACAAATGTATATGTGGGGAACTTGTAAAAACTAACAAAATGGGTGAAGCTTTTCTCTAAAGATCATCCTGATTAAACAGTTGATAATAAACAGTATTTGTACATTTCTCTGTATTTGCTTCAGGAAAATATAACAAGGCCAGAAAAACGTTAAAGTTCTTCTTTTTAAAAATTGCTTTGAGGGAGGCGGCTGTGGCTCAACAGTAGGGCTCTCGTTTGCCATATGGGAGGCCCCGGGTTCGGTTCCCGGGGCCTCCTGGTGAAGGCAAGCCCGCCTGCGCGGTGTGGTTAGCTGACCCAGTGAGTGCAAGCAGCAAGGGGGGGATAAATGAATAAATAAATAAAATCTTTAAAAAAAAAAAAAAAATTGCTTTGAAATTCAAAGAAAATTGGAACTTTAAGAATCGGGAAGAATTTTAGTGAAAATTAAATTGTCATGCTAGTACCTCAAATCTATTCCATCAGAATATCCTGGAGCTGGACTATGTTTTTCAAAACTTTCCCAGGTGATTTTTTATTTTATTTTATTT
The DNA here is from genome assembly GCA_026826555.1 of Tolypeutes matacus. Lineage (NCBI taxonomy): Eukaryota > Metazoa > Chordata > Mammalia > Cingulata > Chlamyphoridae > Tolypeutes > Tolypeutes matacus. The sequence continues at coordinate 1,693,179 of JAKSZT010054017.1, read as the reverse complement.
TTTTATTTTTTTTTTTATTTTAATTTTTTACCAGGAGGTCTCGGGTATTGAACCCGGGTCCCTCCATATGGGAGACGGACGCCCAACCATTTGAGCCACATCCGTCCCCCGTTCCCAGGTGATTTTGATCAATCAGGTGTGGGGACCACTTCTGCAAGACACTGTAGAAATCATTTGTTCCAAAAGGGGGCTGATAACTTCAATCTCTTATCCTTATTATTAATGGCAGCCTGTAATGCTTCTGCTGAGAGGGATTCTGAGGCTGCCTTAAGGCTCACCTGAAAAAAGAATTAGTGATGGCCTTGAAGGTAGTAAGTGAAGGCACAACCAATACAGGTTGTTTTCCTTGATGTGCCTCACTTACCTTCCTGATTAGGAAACTCAGGCCCAGGCTGTTAAATAACTTACTTAAGCTCTCTTGGGTAGAACGAGGATTGGTTTCTTTGTATTTTACTATGTGTTACCTTTCTCTGACATTTTCTCACTGGTCCTGACCTGAATTGGGTGCCCTTCCTAACTTGTTTCCATAGTAGCTTGTGCACAACTGTGTCATAGTATATGTATCATACTTTAATAGTAAATTTTGGTTTTCTTACAGGTGCCCTTCATATCAATGATAGTATCTTAATGTTACATTCTCAGCATCTAGCACATTGGTTGGCACATAGCAGGAGTTTACTAAATAAAAGTAGAATATCTTATTATTTAGAGGACAAGCTAGTGGTAACCACAGCATCCCCAAACAGAATCTCACAAGTGGGAAATAAATATGAAAACACAACAGTGCCTCCTAAAGAAGACAGTGAGCTGACATGACAGGCAGGTGTGGCAAGTTGATGTAACAAGATGAGACACAAGAAAAAACATAATGAGAGACATAACAAAGCAGGGAACAGAGATGACTCAAGTGATTACGCACCTCCCTCCCACATCTGGGGTCCTGGTGCCTCCTAAAGAAACAAGGAAAACTTACAGGCACAGCAAGTGCAAACAACGAGAGGGTGGGGAGAAATAAAATAATTATTAAAAACAAAAATCAGTGAGAGGGAGCGGCTGTAGCTCAGTGGTTGAGTGCCTTCCTCCTATGTACAAGGTCCCAGGTTCAATCCCTAGTACCTCCTAAAACAAAACAAAACAAAAAACAAAACCAAAAAATATCAGTGAATAGGAAACTTTATTAAACTGGTGCCTTGTTTATGGGCATTTATTTCCAATCTTATGCTGTTTTAAATAATACTGTAGTTGAATAATGTCCATTATTTTGCACATGTAGAAATATAAATGTAGTGTAAATTCCTTAAAGTGGAATGTTGAGTCAAAGGGTATATATATTTGTAATTTAGGTAGTTGGGTAGGCCAGATCTCTCTCTAATGCTTGTGCCAGTTTATGCTCCCACCAGAAATGTCCTCACGCTGTTATGAAAATTTTTGATCTTTGCTAATAGGTTAAAAAGTAGTATCTAAATGTAGTTTTTTTTTTTTTCAGGAGGTACTGAGTATTGAACCTAGGACCTTGTATATAGGAATGAGAGTTGGTTTTTTTGTTTGTTTCTTTTTAGTAGGTACTGGGGATCGAACATGGGACCTCGTATGTGGGAAGCGGGTGCTCAACCACTTGAGCTACATCCGCTCCCCCAAGTGTAGTTTTTTTAAAAAGATTTATTTTATTTACTTATTTCTCCCCACCCCCTCATTTTTTTTTTTTTTTAAAGATTTATTTATTTACTTTATCCATTTTAAACCCCCCCTTCCCCATTTTGCTGTTTTTTGTGTCCATTTGCTGGGCAATTCTCTGTCTCCTGCCATCTCCTCCCATCCTCCTCCTCTAGTCTTCACCAGGATTCGATCCTGGAGACCTCCGTTGTAGGAGAGGTGTTCTGCCACCTGCGCCACCTTGGTTCCTGGTTTTCAGAGCTTTCGGAGCATCTCGTCTTGTCTCTCCCCTGTTACGTCATCATCTTGCTGCATGGCACCCGGAGCTTGGTGGCTCACCAGTACACAGAGCCTGGCAGCCCATGCGCCTTCTATATGTATATTTTTAATTTTACTGGGAGGTCCCGTGGATCGAACCCAGGTCCCTCCATATGGCAGACGGACGCCCAACCATTTGAGCCACACCCGCACCCCCCCCATTGTTTTACAATTGCTGTGTCTTTTCGTCTTCTGTGTTTATTTAGTAGGCACTAGGAACCGAACCCAGGACCTCCAGGTGCCTAATCGCTTGAGCCACCTCTGTTCCCTGCTTTGTTGTGTCTCTCATTGTGTTTTTCCTTTTTTGTCTCTTGTTGCGTCACCTTGTTGTGTCAGCTTGCCACAACTGCCCATCACGCTAGTTTGCTGTCTTGTCCTCTTTTAGGAGGCACTGGGAACCTCTGCTCCCTGCTTTGTTGTGTCTCATGTTTTTCTTCTTGTCAGCTTGCTGCACCTGCACATCACGCTAGCACTGTCTTCTTTAGGAGGCACTGAGAACTGAACCAGGGACCTCCCATGTGGTAGGCAGGAGCTCAATCGCTCGAGTCACATCCAATTCCCTAAGTGTAGTTTTAATTTGCATTTTTCCTTTGAATAACTTAAAATTTATATATATATATATATACACACACACATATATATATATATATGTTAGAGAAGTTGTGAACTTATAAAACAGTCATGCATAATGTGCAGAATTTCCACACAACACCCCTCCATCAACACCTTACATCGTTGTGGAAAATTTGTTGCAGATTATTAGAAAACATCATGAGACTGTTACCACTAACTATGGTCTATAGTGTCCATTTGGTGTATATACGTATGTATATTTTCATTTTAAAAAGAATTTACTGAAGTATATCATTCATACATGAACATATATAAACAATAAGTGTATAGTAAAAGTTGTGAACTTAAAAACAAACATGCATAACATACAGGGCTCCCATACATCACCCACCACAAATACTTTGAATTGTTGTGAAACATTTGTAATAAATTATGAAAGAGCATCATCGAGATATTACTACTAACTATAGTCAGTCTTTCACATTTGGTGTAGTTCATAAACCATATAATTCATCTAAAGTGTACAATCGATAGCATGGTGTAATCAGAGTTGGGCATTCATCACTTCAATTTTAGAGCATTTTCATTACTCTAAAAAAAACCTCAACAAAAAACTCATATGTTAGTGCTACTAATTACAAGTGCTATGATGTGCTTTCATACTCATATGTTAGTGTTACTAATTACAAGTGCTATGATGTGCTTTCACCATTTTTGTTCATTTCCAAACAACTTTTTACCAGTTCTGCACAGATTAAACCTCAGCTTTCCATTCTCTAACTACATTCTATTCTCTGGTGGCTTATATTCTAGCTATTAACTCCACAAGTTTGCTCATTATATTTAGTTGATAATAGCAAAATCATATAATATTTGTGCTTTTGTGCCTGGCTTGCTTCCCTCAATATAATGTTCTCCAGGTTCACCAGGTTGTCATATGCTTCACAACTTCATTTCTTCTTACAGCTGAATAATATTCCATTGTGTGTATATACCACAGTTTTGTTTATCCATTCATCAGGTGATGGACACTTGGGTTGTTTGCATCTTTTGGCAATTGTGAATGATGTTGCTGTGAACATTGGTGTGCATATGTCTTGTTTGTGTACCTAGTCTTCTGGGTATATACCTAGTAGCAGTATTGCTGGGTCACATGGTAGATCTATACCTAACTTTCTTAGGAACCACCATACAGACTTCTTTTCTAGGATGTTTTTAGCTATTTGGGACCCCTTTCCCTTCCAAATAAATTTGGTAATTTTGTCTTTTCTATTTCTGTAAAGTAGACTGATGGAATTTTGATTGGTATTGCATTGAATATATAAATCAATTTGGGTAGAATTGACATCTTTATGATATTTAGTCTTCCAGTCTAGGAATGTGGAACGTCCTTCCATTTGTTTAGGTGTTCTTTAATTTCTTTCAGTAGTGTTTTGTAATTTTTTGAATACAGATCTTTTACATTCCTGGTGAAATTAATTCCTAGATATTTGAGTCTTTTTGTTGGTATTGTAAATAGAATTTTTTTTTCTTGATTTCCTCCTCAGCTTGTTAATTACTAGTTTATACAAATGATACTAATTTTTATGTGTTGATCTTGTATCCTTCCACTTTGATGAACACATTTATTAGCTCTAATAGCTTTGTTGTAGGTATTTCAGGTTTTTCTAAATATTGGATCATGTCGCCCATGAAAAGTGAGAGTTCTACTTCTTTTCCTATTTGGATGCTTTTTTTTGTTTTTTTTTTCTTGCCTAACTGCTCAAGCTAGAACTTGTAGCACAATGTTGAATAACAGTGGTGGCAGTGAGCATTCTTGTCTTGTTCCTTATCTTAGAGGGACAGCTTTCAACCTCTCCCCATTGAGTATGATGTTGGCTGTGGGATTTTATATATGCCCTTTATTATGTTGAGGAACTTTCCTTCTGTACTTATCTTTTGAAGTGTTTTTTTCAAGAAAGGATACTAGATTTTGTCATGCCCTTTCTGCATCAATCAAAGTGATCATGTGGTTTTTTTTTTTCCTTCAATTTGTTAATGTGTTATATTATGTTATTTGATTTTCTTATGGAATCACCCTTGCATACCAGGAATAAAACCCACTTGATAATGATGTATATTTCTAATATGCTCTTGGATTCGATTTGCAAGTATTTTGTTGAGAATTTTTACATCTGTGTGCATTAGATTGGTCTGCAATTTTCTTGTAGTATCTTTATCTGGCTTTGGGTGATGTTGGCTTCATAAGTGTTGGGTAATTTTCCCTCCTTTACAATTTTTTGGAAAAGTTTAAATAGGATTGGTATTAATTCTTATTGAAATGTTTGGTACCTGTGAAGCCTGACTTTTCTATGTTGGGACTTTTTTTTCTTAAGATTTATTTTACTTATTTATTTCTTCCCACCCCCTCGTTGTTTGCACTTGCTGTGTCTGTTTGTCCTTCTTGTTTCTTTTTTTTTTTTTTTACCGGGAGGTCCCAGGGATCGAACCCAGGTCCCTCCATATGGGAGATGGATGCCCAACCATTTGAGCCACATCCATCCCCCTTCTTGTTTCTTTAAGAGGCACCAGGAACCAAACCTAGGACCTCTGATGTGGGAGGGAGGTACCGAATTGCTTGAGCCACTTCTGTTCTCTGCTTTTTTGTGTCTCTCATTATGATTTTTCTTCTTGTGTCTCTTGTTGCATCAGATCGCTATGCCTGCCTGTTGTGTTCGCTCCCTGTCTTGCTCATCTTATTTAGGAGGCACTGGGAACTTCTGTTCCCTGCTTTGTTGTGTCTCTCACTGTTTTTCTTCTTGTGTCTCTTGTTGCGTTAGCTTGCAGCACCTGCCCATCGTGCCAGTTTGCTGCCTTCTTTATGAGGCACTGGGAACTGAACCAGGGACCTTCCCTGATAGGTGGGAGCCCAATCGCTTGAGCCACATCCGCTTCACTGTTGGGACATTTTTGATGACTGATTCAATGTCTTTACTTGTGATTGTTTTGTTGAGTTCCTGTATTTCTTTTTTTTTTTTAAAGACTTATTTATTTACTTCTCCCCCACCCTCATTGTTTTTGTGCTCGCTCTCTGCTCTCTGTGTGTTCTGTGTCTGCTTGTCTTCTCTTTAGGCGGCACTGGGAACCGATCCTGGGACCTTCTGGAGTGGGAGAGAGTCGCTCAATCTCTTGCCACCACCTCAGCTCCCTGGTCTACTGTGTCTTTTATTGTCTCTTATCTGTGTCTCTTTTTGTTGCGTCATCTTTCTGCGCCAGCTTTATGTGCGGGCCAGCACTCTTTCGTGGGCCAGCACTCCTGTGCAGTCCAACACTCCTGTGTGGGCCAGAATTCTGCGTGGGCCAGCTCTCTGCTCAGGCCAGCTTGCCTTTCACCAGGAGGCTCCAGTAATCGAACCCTATACCTCCTATATTGTAGATGGGAGCCGAAGTGTTTGAGCCATATCCGTTTTCCTCCCATAAGTTTTTTTTTTAAACTTTATTTTGTACATTTAATATTTAAATATATAATCAATTAAAGACTAAAAAGTAAACACAGATGAATAAATACATACATTTCTGAATTAAATATACTAGATACATATAAATTTTTTTTGAATCAAACAATATATGTTATACAATATATTTGGTTCATAGTAATGCAGTCATACAGTATTTGTCCTTTTGTGTTTGGCTTGCTTCGCTCAACATAATGTCTTCCAGGTTCTTCCATGTTGCCATATGCTTTATGACTTCATTTCTTCTTATAGCTGCATAATATTCCATTGTGTGAATAGACCACAGTTTGTTTATCCATTCATCTGTTGATGGACACCTGGGTTCTTTCCAACTTTTGCCAGTCGTGAATAATGTCTCTATGAACATCAGTGTGCAGATGTCTGTTCATGTCACTGCTCTCAGTATTTCTGGGTATATACCCAGTAGTGGTATTGCAGGGTCATGTGGCAAGCCTATATTCAACTTCTTTAGGAGCTGCCAAACAGTCCTCTGCAGTGACTGTACCATTCTGCATTCCTACCACCAGTGAAGAAGTGTTCCTGTCCCTCCACATCCTCTCCAACACTTGTAGTTCTCTGTCTTTTTAATAGTGGCCATTCTGATAGGTGTGAAATGATATCTCATTGTAGTTTTGATTTGCATTTCCCTAATCATGAGTGATGATAAGCATTTCTTCATGTGTTTTTTTGCCATTTGTTTTTCTTCTTTGGACAAATGTCTATTCAAATCTTTTGCCCATTTTTTAATTGGTTTGCTTGTCTTTTTACTGTTGGGTTTGTAACATCTCTTTATATATCCTGGATATTAAACTTTTATCGGATATGTGATTTCCAAATATTTTTTCCCATTGAGTTGGCTCCTTTTCACCCTTTTGGCAAAGTCCTGTGAGGTGCAAAAGTGTTTAATTTTGAGGAGGTCCCATTTATCTATTTTTTTCTTTTGTTGCACGTGCTTTCGGTGTAAGGTCCAAGAAACCACCACCTACTGCCAGGCCTTGAAGTTGTTTCCCTACATTTTCTTCTAGTAGTTTTATGGTCCTGGCTTTTATATTTATATCTTTGATCCATTTTGAGTTGATTCTTGTGTAGGGGGTGAGATAGGGGTCCTCTTTCATTCTTTTGGTTATAGATATCCAGTTCTCCCAACACCGTTTGTTGAAGAGACTGTTTTGTCCCATTAACATTAAGTTGGTAGGTTTGTCAAAAACCAGTTGGCTGTACCAGTGAGGGTTTATTTCTGGGTTCTCAATTCTATTCCACTGATGAAGTATCTATCTTTTTGCCAGTACCATGCAGTTTTGACCACTGTAGCTTTGTAATATGTTTCAAGATCAGGCAGTGAAATTTCCCCCTCGTTGCTCTTCTTTTTTAGAATGCTTTTGGCTATTCAGGTGCACTAACCTTTACAAATGAATTTGATAATTGCCTTTTGTAATTCTGTAAAGTAGGCTCTTGAAATTTTGATTGGTATTGTGTTGAATCTGTAAATCAGTTTAGGTAAGGTTGACATCTTCACGATATTCTTCCAATCCATAAACACGGAATGTCTTTCCATTTGTTTAGGTCTTTTAAGATTTCTTTTAGCTTTGTTTTGTAGTTTTCTGCATATAGGTCCTAACTACTTTGGTTAAATTAATTCCTAGGTATTTGAGTCTTTTTGTTGCTATTGAAAATGGACTTTTTCCCCTGATTTCCTCCTCAAATTGTTCACTACTAGTGTACCAAAACCATTGCTGATTTTTGCGTGTTGATCTTGTATCCTGCCACTTTGCTGAACTCATTTATTAGCTCAAGTAGCTTTGTCGTGGATATTAGGATTTTCTAAGTACAGGATCATGTCATTTGCAAACAGGGAGAGTTTTACTACTTCTTTTCCTATTTGAATGCCTTTAATTTTTTTTTTTTCTTGTCTAATTGCCCCAGCTAGAACTTCTAGTACAATATTGAATAACAGTGGTGGCAGTGGGCGTCCTTGTCTTGTTCCTGATCTTAGAGGGAAAGCTTTCAACCTTTCCTCATTGAGTATGATGTTGACTGTGGGTTTTTCATATCTGCCTTTTATCATATTGAGGATATTTCCTTCTATTCCTATCTTTTGAAGTGTTTTTATATATAAAAAGGATGCTGGATTTTGTTGAATGCCTTTTCTGCACCAATTGAGATGATCATGCGGTTCTTTTCCTTCAATTTGTTAATGTGGTATATTACATTGATTGATTTTCTTATGTTCAACCAACCTTGCATACCTGGAATAAATTGCACTTTGTTGTGATACATGTCTTTTGATATGCTGTTGGATTCGATTTGGAAGTATTTTGTTGAAACTTTTTGCTTCTATGTTCATTAGAGAGATTGGCCTGTAATTTCCTTTTCATGTAGTGTCTTTATCTGGCTTTGGTATTAGGGTGATGTTGGCTTCATAATATGTGTTGGGTAATTTTCCCTCCTGTTCAATTTTTTGGAAGAGTATAAACAGGATTGGTGTTAATTATTTTCTAAATGCTTGGTAGAATTCACCTTTGAAGTCATCTGGTCCTGGACTTATTCTTTGCTGGGAGATTTTTGATGATGGATTTAATCTCCTTAAATGTGATTGGTTTGTTAAGTTCTTGTATTTCTTGTAGAGTCAGTGTAGGTTGTTTGTGTGTTTCTAGGAAATTGCCCATTTCATCTAGGTTGTCTAGTTTGTTGGCATACAATCTCTTATATCCTCTTATGATTCTTTTTCTGTTGGGTCATTTGTAACTTCCCCTCTTTCATTTCTGATTGTATTTGTTTGCATCTTCTCTCTTTTTTTCTTTGTTAGTCTAGCTAGGGGTTTGTCAATTTTATTGATCTTCTCAACGAACCAGCTTTTGGTTTTGTTGATTTTCTCTATGGTTTTTTTGTTCTCATTTTCATTTATTTCTGCCCTAATCTTTATTATTTCTTTCCTTCTGCATGCTTTGTGATTGGTTTGTTTTTCTTTTTCTAGTTTCTCTAGTTGTTCAGTTAAGTCTTTGAGTTTAGCTCTTTCTTGTTTTTTAATATAGGCATTTAGGGCTATAAATTTCCCTCTCAAGACTCCCTTTGCTGTATCCTATCAGTTTTGATACGTTGTGTTCTCGTTTTCATTTATTGCAATATATTTACTGATTTCACTTGTAATTTCTTCGACCCACTGATTATTTAGGAGTGTGGTGTTCAGCCTCCACACATTTGTGGATTTACTTTTCTCCTGTCTATTATTGATTTCCAGTTTCATTCCATTATGATCTGAGAAAGTGCTATGTATAATTTCTATCTTTTTATATTTATTGAGAGCTGCATTGTGACTTAAAATGTGGTGTATCCTAGAGAAAGATCCATGGGCACTTGAGAAGAATATATAACCCGCTGAGTTTTGATCCAGTGTTATGTATATGTCTGTTAGATCTAACTTGTTTATCATATTGTTCAAGTTCTCTGTTTCCTTGTTGATCTTCTGTCTTCTAGCTAATGATGTGAGTGGGGTGTGAACATCTCCAGGAATTACTGTAGAAATGTCTGTTTCTCCCTTCAGTTTTGCCAGAGTTTGTTTCATGTATTTTGGGGCACCCTGGTTAGGTGCATAGATATTTATGACTGTTACATCTTCCTGGTGCATTGTCCCTTTCATTAATATATAATGGCCTCCTTATCTCTTATAACTTTTTTACATTTAAAGTCTGTTTTGTCTAATATTAGTATAGCTACTCCTGCTCTTTTCTGGTTACTATTCGTGTGGAGTATCTTTTTCTAACCTTTCATTTTCAGCCGGTTTGTATCCCTGGGTCTAAGGTGAGTTTCTTGTAAGCTGCATATGGATGGCTCATGTTTTTTTTTATCCATTCTATCAGCCTGTATCTTTTGATTAGAGAGTTTAATCCATTCACATTCCATGATATTACTGTAAATGCACTATTTACTTCCTCCATTTTTTTTTTTAATAACCTTTTTTTTAATTATTTTTCTTATTTATTTATTTATTTTTTATCGGGAGGTCCCGGGGATCGAACCTGGGTCCCTCCATATGGGGAACGGATGCCCAACCATTTGAGCCACATCCGTCCCCCATACTTCCTCCATTTTATTCCTTGGTTTTCATATGTCATCTTATTTTTGTCTTTTTACTCTTTTGGTTATCCTTTCTGCTATTCTTTCTTCTATACTTTCCTCCAAGCCTCTCTCTTCTGTCTTTTTCTTTCAGGTTCTAAGGCTTCCTTTAGTATTTCCTGCAAAGGTGGATTCTTTTTTGCAAACTCTTTTAGTTTCTGTTTGTTTGTGAATATCTTATATTCATCTTCATATTTGAAGGACAGTTTTGCTGGATAAATTAGGATGTAGTTTACTCAGATGCTCAATTTCTTTCTCTTTTGTAGGTATTTAGTGGCAGGAGGCTGTGAGTTACCACTGCTCTTTGATTTTTGCCTCGACCCGAATTGTTTGGATTGTCCTGCTGGTTGCTCCAAACTGAGCACTGGACCCTGTAATTGGTTGTAGAGTCTCTTCTTAGGGCCTTGGGCAGGGAGGGTATAGAGGCCGGAAAAAGCCTCTCTCTCTTATTTTTAATTTCTTGCATGCACTTCCTTGATCTGCCAGGAGATGGCATTCTTTGGCAGCTCTCAGTTCAATGCCTGGTGGGACTGTCTTTGTTGCAACACAGACCAGATCAATGTGATAGAGCTCCCTGTCTGGAGGCTAGGAGCCTTGTAATTCAAACTTTCTCTGAGACAGTTCTCCAGCCTTCTCTGGCAGCCCCCTTCCTTTTCCCGGCTAGGAAATATTTCCACTCCCTTCTGAATCCTCAACAATCTGTCCCTGTTAGTAGAGGAGGAGATTGGGAGATTTTTGTATCTTTAGCCCCTTTCAGGCTCCAAGGCAAAAACAATGGTGCAGTCTCACCAGGCCTGGAAGGGCTCTTGGGACACAGCCGACCAACTTTGTGGGTCAGAAGTTGAGTTCGCCTTAGGCTGTGTCTCTCTCTCTCCCCTTTCTTGGGGTGGTAGCTCCCTGGAGCCCCCTTTGTCTGTAGTCACAGGTTCAGAGGCCCGAGAATTCTTAAGTGTCTTTAGTGTGGGGGAGGGTGCCAGCAGCAGCAGCTGCTGGTTTCAACTCAGTGTTCTGTTGTAGTGATTTCCTTCCTTTGTCCCTCTCTCCTCTGGGCAGTGTCCCAGCCTTTGCCTGCTGTCCTAAACCCTAGAAGATCTTTTTCAGGGCTCTTTCAGCCTGTCCTCTAGCTATTTTTCTGGAAGAGCAGAGATTTCTGCGTCTTACTAGTCTGTCATCTTCTCTGAAGTTACAAATCTCCCTCCCATAAGTTTTGATAAATTGTATTATTCTTTTTAAGATATCTGCTAGTTTCTCTTGCAATTTCTTCTTTGACCCACTGATTGTTTAGGAGTGTGTTGTTTAGCCTCCACATATTTGCAGATTTTCCTTTTCCCCAACTATCGTTGATTTCCAGCTTCATTCCATTATGATCAGAGAAGATGCTTTGTATGATTTTAATCTACTTAAATTTATCGAGAGTTGTGTTGTGGCCCAACATGTTGTCTATCCTGGAGAAAGATCCCTAAGCACTTGAGGAGAATATACAACCTGCTGGTTTGAGGTGCAGTGTTCCTTAAGTCTGTTTGGTCTAGCTTTGTTTATTAAATTGTGCAAGTTCTCTGTTTCCTTGTTGATCTTCTGTCTAGTTCTCCGCCTTGATGTGAGTTGCATGTTGAAGTCTCCAACTATTATTTAGAGATGCTATTTCTCCTTTCAGTTTTGCCAGAGTTTGTCCCATGTTTTTTTGGGCCCCTTGGTTAGGTGCATTGATATTTATGACTGTTAACTTCTTCCTCATGCATTGTCTGTTTTATTAATATATAATAGCCTTCTGCATCTCTTCTTTCAATAACTTTTTGAGGCATATTTTGTATATCATATAATTCTCCCATTTGCAGTGTACAATTCAATGATTTTATAGGGAAATTTACCAAGGTGCATTTGCATTTCTTTTATCATACTGAGCTCTGTTTCATATGTCTAAGCTATTGTTGTTTTCTGTGAGCTATTCATATTTTTTGTCATTTTTTTATTGAATTGTTGATCTTTTTTTCAAAATCCATTTGTAGGAGCCTGTTACATAGGATCTTATGTCTGTGAAATGAGTTGCATGTATTTTCTCCCAGGTTGTCATTTGTCTTTTGACTTTGCTCAGAGAGTTTAGAGAAAAACAAGTTTTACATTAACTCTGTGATGTTGTGAGTATAAAAGCTGGCCTCTGCCTTGGTCTTTATAGCATTTGCTAGATTTGTAGGTTAGAAATGTTTGTGGAGGGTTTTTCAAGTATCTTTGAGTATAGTAGTGGGTAAATTTGAGATTGCTACCTTAGCGGCGTACACATTTATATGATTACTACTTTTCTTCTGTTCTTTAAATCACATATGAGTGTTGAATTGTGTTATTAATGATTGCTGCTCAAAAATGGATGCAGTTTCCTCACAACCACCTCTTCATCGTAGATATTTTCCCTAGCCTTTATCTTTTTTTTTTCTTTCAGTGTTTGAACCCTTTGATAACATTCTTAATGCTGTAACAAGATACTTTTATCAGCATAGTAACCAGCCACCAAAGTGTATCATAATGTAATCAAAGTTAAACCTTCACTTGACATTTATCAGATGCCATTTCTACTCATATAATCTTTTATTTTCCCTCACATTTGTCTCCCACCTAAAAAACAAATGCTTATTTTTGAGCAGAGTCACTGTACTAATGGGGACTTTTATAAGGAATTAATTTAGTGTTTCTTTAAATTTTTAGTTTTTGTTACTGTTTAGTTTTTAGGTAAGTTTTAAACAATTGTCATAAAAAGCAACAAATTCTATTCACCAGTAACTGATGACTTTTAATATGACTCTCTTAAAATGTTATCGTAAAAAATACAAAGTAATGTTAATGCCTAATAGTATGTTCTACTCATTAGATCATCTTCATAAAACATTTTTGGAATAATTTATTTGTATAATGCCTTGTATTTGCCCTGAGCAAGATTCAGTGAGCATGATGAAACTTCAGTGATCTGATTCTTGGAACATTTTCTTTTACCACTGAAATATTTATTCATGGAGTTATTAAATGGGAAGATTTTAAAACCTTTAGTTTGAAAAAGAGTAAGTCATTTTTCTAACCATGTTTTAGCTTCTGATTTTCTCTTTCATTTAGTTCAGCAGTAATTTTTTGGTTGGCATTATAAGAATGGCTTTTTATCAACTTCAATTTCACAAATTGTGTTTTAAATTTAAATTGAATGTATGGAAGTAAGGGAAGGGTTGTTACATAATCTTTTTCAGTCTTATAGACATTTAAGTTTTCTTTTTTTTTGACCCTGGTTATTATTCTCCCTGGAAGGTTTCTTTGGCATGCTCATGGTAGTATAGTCATGGTAGTGTAGTCTTGCTACCTTTGGGTTTTTTTAAATGCAGGTACGTTGAGAGAACAATTTTTAAATAGCTTGAAAGAACAAGTTAAAGGTGAGTTTATTTTTGTTATTTGTGAACTGTTTTACTTTTCACAATTTTGCTTTCTACTTCTTAGACGAACTCATATGAAAAGTAATTTCAGGGAAACGAATGTGGCTCAATCGATAGGGCTCCCGTTTACCATATGGGAGGCCCCGGGTTTGGTTCCCGGGGCCTCCTGGTGAAGGCAAGCCAGTCCACGTGGTGCAGTGAGCTGACGCAGCAGGACGACCCTACAAGGGGAGATAAGCAGACACAGAAAATGCACAGCAAATGGACACAGCGAGCACAAGCAGCAAGGGGGGGATAAATGAATGAATAAATAAAATCTTAAAAAAAAAAAAAAAAAAAAGTAATTTCACGTGATTATAGCTTTCTGTGTACAGAAGTCTCCATTTGAACACCTTTTCTTGGAATGCGGTGATTCCAAATGGGAGCACAGTTTGAAAAACTTCTTGTGTACAGCCTTTGAAAACCACTGCTCCATAGGGAATGCTTGGCTTCTACCATGTTTGTCAAAATGGAATGATAAAGTTTATCAGTGATTATGACTTTTAAGGAAAGTCTAAGTACAGAGACAAGCTATTTAATTAACTACAAGGACTCTTAAGCCCTGAGGAGTTATTTCTAACTTGTACAAAACATTTCAGGTTAATTCCACTACTGAATTTTCCTCTGGAATTTTTTTTTTTTTTATTTTTTGTATTTGATTTCTAATCTTTCACCTCTCCCATATTAAGGTTCAAGCCCTAAATGTAGCATTGTCCACATTATGCTAAAGTTAGTACCTTGTCTCTTTTTTTTCAATAGTATATTCCCAGTGTTTAAGGCAGTATTTGGCACTTTGATGTATTTCCAGTAATATCTAAGTTTTTTGATAATCAACATAGGAACCACTTCTTAAATGCATACTAGTTAGGTGCTTATTCAATAGAACTTGAGGATTAAGTTAGGAATTTGTTTTTTTAATGTCTTATTATAATACTTTACTAATTTGTGTTTCTATGAGTCTATAGAACTAAGGTAAAATTCACAGATTATTTGGATGGTAAATATTATAGGACTTGATTAGATAATGTGCTCCAGAACTTGATTTCTATTTTGAAGATATCCAAAAGTCGTTGTCTTTTAATTAGGTAGTTTGATGACACAAGTGTATATCTGTTTACTTTAGTCATCTACCAATTTTGGGTTAAAACCATTGCTTTTCTAGATTGTGATAGTAATTTCTTTCCTTTTTTTTTTTTTTTTTCTTTTTGCAGTTGGAGTGCCTTAAGCTTATTGCCTCTCAAAAATTCACAGACAAACGGATTGGCTATTTAGGGGCAATGCTGCTGTTAGATGAAAGACAAGATGTCCATCTTCTCATGACCAACTGTATCAAGAAGTAAGTCTTAGCCTTTCTTTCTAACATCTCCTTGGCTCTCTTAGGTCTTTGTTGTAATATATGGCATCAAGGGCTTCTATTTACTGATTTTATATTTATTGTCCAGAATATATTTGAATTGCTCTTGGTTCAGTAGCTTATATGTAAATAGGCTAAGCAAAGAATTAACACTTCTGAAGGTATAATTTTGTTAAATAAAGGTATTGCTGTGCATCTTCAGGCAGAGGGACACAATTTAGCAATGAAATAAACATTTGGGCCTTTGTAGAAAAGAACAAGCATTAGTAAAATCTGGGCTTTCAAAATTTTCCCTGGTTATTTAAATACATGAATAATGAAACTTTACACTTATTAAAGAATTACCAGTGTATATTCTGAGTAAATACCATCTAAAGGTAAAAAGTGAGAAATCTTGCTTGTCAACGATTTAATCCACTGAGATTTCAATTGCATGGAATTATACTTAGCTCTGTGAATTAGTGTGTGTAGTCTTTTTTCTGTAATGGTTATTTTGCTGATGTGCTAGTCCAGGCATGTTAGTTTGGCTTGCTTACAAACTGAGGAAGGCTTACCATGTGGAGAACTTAGAGGACCTGAGCCAGAGAATTGGCAGTTCTTCCTAGTATCCCTCCTATAGGAATATTCTGTTCCAAAGCTATGGAGGTTCTGATGGCCATAAAGGGTTAAAGGTACTTTTTGGTTTCATTTTAGTTTGGTTTTGATTTATCTATCAGGTTAGTCTCCTTTTTAGATTTCTATTTCATTTGCCTATTTTTATATTTGACGGAATGTATGGAAGCAGGGGGATATAGATGATCACATTTGCAGACATTGAAAACTTTCCTTTACTGTGGTAAATAATGTTCAACCTTAAATTTTTTTGATGGGAAACAGAAAATTTCAAAATGAGAAATATGATTTGGTTGTAATTATAGAATGTCGTTTTAATATGTTGAGCCTCTGAACTTAGTTTTAGAAAAATTCTTTTGGGCCTTGAAATAAGTATTAATAGTGAAAATACTAAGTTGATTCATTCATTCATTCAACAAATATTTATTGCATGCCTATGTGCAGGAGCTGTTCTAGGCACTGGGCATGGAGAGTGAACAAAATGGACAGAAATCCTTGCTGTTTAATTTGATTCATTTACTGTGGGACAGGCCTCTAAGAAAGTTTTCTAAATTCTTGTTCTTGCATGCTTTGTGCCCTTATTACTTACTCAGGCTTTCATAACATGCTGATAATTTGGCATTTCTGCATAGCAGCAGATTCTTTAGAGAGTTAATTCTAAACTTAAACGTAAGTTTGTAACTTGATAAAAATTGAAGAATGAGGACCAGCCAAGCCCCTTGTGAATTTAGGCAAGAGTGACTTTTCAGTTGACCATTGATCTGGCACTTTATTCCAAGCTCAGTTAATGGACCTTGGATATTTATTTATTTATTTATTTATTTATTTATTTATTTATTTATTTATTTTTAATGCATTAAAGAATGGTTTTGTTTTTTTTTTTCCTTTTTCTTTTTTTGGTGTTACAGAATATTGTAGTCTACCAGCAGTTTTTATGCTTAATGAGCCTTTACCTCATCCATCATTGGTCTAAATAAACTCTTATTTAATAAATTAAAGATCTTGGACTTGAGTCTTTAAAAAATTGTACCTAATATTTAAGAGCTTTCATTATGTAAATATCCTTAATCATTGAAAACTAAATGAAAAATCAACCAAATATTCTTGCAAACTTAGAGTTTAAATGGTAAAGCCATAGTTAATAATCAAGCTTTATTTTACCAGTACTTTTTATCTTATTCAAATTGGTGAAAAGTAGCAAACCTGGCTAATTTATTCTTCACCTTCTTTTCCTTTCTTCGTTTTGCAGGAAGACTAAAAACATTGATTGATTCTATTTAAAATACCAAATAATGACTCCATTACATGCCAACATAAATAACATTTTTATGAAAGAAACTATTTTCCAAAACAAAAAAAATTCAGTGAGAAGAGTGGCATTATTTAAATTTTTGTAAATCTCTTTAATGTCTGGCCTAATGGAAGATGGCTAGATGCTCTTACCTGCTTCTGCATTTAATTTCTTATGTTACATTGTTTTGGTTGAAATATGAAGCAAATGTATAGAATGTAGTTGGAAAAGATAAGAATATTTTAATAATCATTTCAAATAATTGTGATTATTCTGAAATACTATACCAAAACTTTACATATGGTAATTTCTTATATGTTAGTTGCAATGTACATTCTAAAACTTTCAGTGAACTTTTGATACCTTGTCACATTAAAACCCATTAGTTTGTCTTGCAATTTCAGTGAATCTTTTATACATGCATGGTTTTGTTTTGGAAAATATTTGTTTACTGAGTTATCCAGATCTTCCAATTATTAATACATTTCATTACAGAATATTAAAAAATCACATTGGTCAATATGCCATTTATCTCATTCGAAAAGTATTGGTAAGGGAACAGGTGTAGCTCAGTGGTTGAGCACCTGCTTTGCATGTACAAGATCTTGGGTTCAATCCCTGGTACCTCCTTTAAAAAAAAAAAAAAAAGTATTCATTGCTTTTTCAAGTTCATAGTAGTAATACAAGTTTACCAAAACTCTAATTTTCACTTGAAGGCTTGGATTTTATCATTGGCCACAAATATTGGCAGTTGTTCTTCTTGAAGTAATAGGAGGCTCACTTGGCTCATTGCCAAATACCCCAATCTTTTTTTTTTTTTTTTTTAACCCCAATCTTAATAACCATAAGTCTGTTAGTTATTTTTCAAATAAAAATGATATTCCATGATTAAAGAAAAAGAACAGCTAGCTCATAGTTCAGCTTACAAATACAGTTAAACAACTACCTTTCCTCAAACAGCCACTTTACTTTGATATGCACCAGAAATACTTTATATGGATTTCCAGTTTCATCATTCAGAATATTAAAAGATATGTAGGGAAGTGGATGTGTCAGGTAACGAGCTCTTGCCTACCACATGGGAGGTCTGTGGTTTGGTTCCTGGTGCCTCCTAAAGAAGACAGTGAGCTGGTGTGATGGGCAGGCTGACACAACAAGATGATGCAACAAGAGACACAAGAAGAAAAACATAATGAAAGACACAGCAAAGCAGGGAGCAGAGGTTCCTGGTGCCTCCTGAAGTAAATGAGCAAGACAGTGAGCTGATGTGATGGGCAGGATGGCAAGATGATGCAACAAGAGACACAAAAAGAAAAAACATAATGAGAGACTCAACAAAGCAGGAATAGGAAGTGACTCAAGCGATTAGGCGTCTCCCTCCCAGGTTCAGTTCCCAGTGCCTCCTAAAGACACAGCACACAGGAAGTGTAAACAGTGAGGGGTGGGGAGAAATAAATAAATAAAACCTTAAAAAAAAAAATGCAATTAGGAGTGGATGTGACTCAAGTGGTTGAGTGCTCGCCTCCCACATGGGAGGTTCCAGGTTCAGTTCCTGGTACCTCCTGAAGGAACAAGAACAAAAAGCAGACAAAAACAAAAGAGCCAACTCAGGGAAGCCGATGTGGCTCAGTGGCTGAGTGCCAGCTTCCCACATATGAAGTCCTGGGTTCAATCCCCGGCCCCTGGTACCTCAAAAAAGATATGTAATTAAGAGTTCAGTTTAATAAAACTAAACATTTTAAATTCTTTGTCCTGGGAAGTCTTAAATGGAACTGCCTTATTTTATTTTTTTTTACTGTGAGTGTGTAACATTGGATACAGTGACTACTAGTACAGTTTGCCTGGATCTGTGCTAATACATCAGCAGTTTTTTCTGTCACTGCTTTTGCACCATCTATCCAAATGTCATTACAGTTGACAAATATTGTCTTCATATTATGAAAATAGTTTGAACCTCATGGAATCTCTGAAACAGTCTTGGGGACGCCCAGAGATCCGTAAACCACACTTTGAGAACCATTCGACTAAAGGTTATTAAAATGCTCTTTTTTCCCCCCAAATTGTGTTTATTTTTTTCCCAAATTGTGTTTATTTTTATTTTAAAAAATTTATTTATCCCCACCCCCTTTGTTGTTTTGTGCTTGTTCTGTGTTCATTTGCTGTGTGCTTTCTGTGTCTGTTTTTTTTCTCTCTTTCTTTAGGAGGCACTGGGAACTGATCCCGGGACCTCCAGTGTGGGAGAAACCTCCAGTGTGGGAGAGAGACACTCAGTCACCTGAGCCCCTTCACCTCCCCGGTCTGCTGCATCTGTCACTGTCTCTCCTCTGTGTCTCACTTTGTTGTGTCATTTTGTTGCGCCATCTCTCCGCAGTGTGGGAGGCCAGCTTGCCATCTCTCCGCAGTGTGGGAGGCCAGCTTGCCTTTACCAGGAGGCCTCGGGAATTGAACCCAGGGTCTCCCATATGGTATACAGGAGCCCAATCGCTTGAGCCATATCTGCTTCCCTAAAATGGTCTTAAAGCTGGTAAAAGTAGCATAACTTACATGATAATTCAGTTTCTAAAGAGCAAGAATTGATTGTAATATATTGTTGAGTTTACTGGTTCAGACTTTTAGTACTTCAGCTTCCTTGAAAATATACTTGTTTTGGAAAGAGAATTGTGGACAATAATCACTGTTAGAAATAGGATTCTGTGTATATTTCCCACCAAATAATGGGGCTTACTGTAAAAATCTAGCTTAGTTTATTAAAAGTAGTTTCATTAGTTCAATTTTCTCATAGTAATGAATAGTTAGTATTTTTCTTCTTTTGAATAAAAGTATAAAAAATATGTAATGTAACATTAAGATTACTACTATGGCATAAGACAAAAGGTTTCAGAGTATAACTAAATTTTTGTTCTGATGTGTAGGTCATCTTTTTTTTTTCCTATTTTACCGGGAGGTCCTGGGGATCGAACCCAGGTCCCTCCATATGGCAGACGGACGCCCAACCATTTGAGCCACATCCGCCCCCGTGTAGGTCATCTTAATGGTCTAGAAGTAGAGATTCTGTTTTCTGATTTTTTTAAAGGGTTTTGGTTAATACATATCTTACTTTTTTTGTAGTTAGTAGTAGAGTGTATTAAAAATGTTCTACAGATATAGTTTTGCTTCATAGTTCTATCATTGCCAATTTTACTATCAGTGCTATGCTGAGTTTTCTAAAGTGGATTTCTTTAACATCCAACACATAACATGTCCAATATCTGTTGTTTTGGTATTTGGAAACATTGGTCTGTATGCCCATGGGAGGGGTTATCTGTCAGTTTACTGTGTTGGCAATTTTAATAAAGTTGGAATAAATGATTTCTGTAAGAATAATCTATTAATTATCTCTGTTAAGAGAGAAATCTGTAGTCCTTCTGCACTAACTCATTAGATTGTGAAACTTCTTCGTGGGGAGTATCAAGCAAAGTGTGTTCATTTCTACCTTCCTTTCTTTTGCAGTGATCTTAATCATAGCACGCAATATGTACAGGGGCTAGCACTTTGTACTCTTGGCTGCATGGGCTCCTCAGAGATGTGCAGAGATCTTGCAGGAGAGGTAGAGAAACTCCTGAAAACCTCCAACTCTTACTTAAGAAAAAAGGTAATTTTTAAGGAAACGAAATGTCTTTGTTTACGTTACGGGGTATTATGGAGATGAGAAGGCAAATTATTCACTTTTAAAACTGATGAGAATGTAAAGTATCTTTCTTTGTGCAGTAAATGTATATTAAATGGTTATATAGGAATCAAGTGTTTATATATCAAAATACTCTTTTTCATATTGACCAATTTTGGAGACACTTTTTCTTTATTGTTTATTACTCTCCAGTTGATAGTGATAATTCCTCTTATTTCAAGGAAATGATTTAAAAACAGACAGTACTGGATATCCAAGATGGCATACTTAATTACTTCCTAAATTATCTGATACTAAGCATTAAGACAGTGATAATAAATATATCTTTATGAATTTACATTTATCCTAGTGCCCTTGTCTTTGTATTAGTGCCTTTGTATCTCTCCTAGAGCCAGGTCCATTGGGACCTAGGTAATTATTAAGGCATGAAATAGAATCCGCTTTCTAAAATTGGCATGTCTAAATAAAAAAGTAACAGAAGAGGATTATGTTTTTCTCTTAACCTCTATGCTTTTATTTCTTGATCTAAACATTTTATTGAATTATTTGTGCTTGAATCCTAAAACCTTCTTAAACAAAGGTATAAAATTTGGAAGTCCAAGAAACGAACACATGCTATTGTCTGGTTGAGGTTCTGTCCCTCTGTATCAACAGTGTGAGAGAGATGTTGAAAGGGTGAAGCCATTTCCAGGATCATATACCGTTGATGGTTCCAAACAAAATTAAATTCTTCCCTTGACTGTCCTTTCTCTCAAAGACTGTGTGAGCTGCTCTTGTTCAGAAGGCACATTATTTGAGTAAATGAAATATTCCTTTCTTTTAAGAAAAAAATTGCCCCCCCCCCGACCCTGAGTATAAGATGGGAAGAATCAGCAGATATCTTTTCTTGTTCATATACCTAAAGTTTTATGGTATTCGATACCAACCAATAGTAGTTATGGTTACTTCGGGGGTTATCCAAAATCAGTGTTTGAATGTACATCTCTTTCCAGCAAAAAGGCTAAGTCCATTTTTTTCTTGAGTAGAGATTAATTATCTTTCAGATGACTTTCTTGATGTCAGCAGAGAGTGAATTGGTATCAGTACTATTAAATATAATAGCAGATGTATTGCAACTGTAGTATAAATCATTTAATTGTGTGATTTTTTTTTCTTAAACTTTTTATTGTGAAGTACTTTCATACTTACAGGACAATGGCGAAAATAAACATAAAACTCATACAGAGACTCCAAAAAACCCCCACCCCTTCAGATACCCAGATCCACCAACTTCTAACATTTTGCCACATTTGCTGTATCACATTCTATCAACCTACCTTCCTACTATCCATCTGTCTATCTATTTTCTAAACATTTGAGAGTAGGTTGTATATATACATCATGCTCCTTGAACACTTGATACTTCCATGTACATTTCCTAAGATCAAAGATATAGGCATTCCTTGGAGATATTCCAAGTTTGGTTCCAGACCACTGCAATAAAGTGAATCACACGAATTTTTTGGTTTCCCAGGGCATATAAAAGTAGGCTAACTATACTGTGGTCTGTTAACTGTGCAATAGCATTATGAACCAACCTCTACTAGCTTCATACATTTTTTCTGCAACTTCTTCACCTCTATCAGCTTTTATAGAATTGAAGAGAGTTAAGGCCTTGCTCTGGATTAGGTTTTGGCTTAAGGGAATGTAGTGGCAAGTTTGATCTTCTATCCAGACTGCTAAAACTTTCTCCATAACAGAAATAAGGCTTGTTTTAGTTTGCTAATGGCTGCCAAGGCAATGTACCAGAAATGGGTTGGCTTTTACGATGGGATTTATTAACTTACAAGCTTACAGTTCTGAGACTGTGAATGTGCAAGATCAAGGCATCATGAAGAGATGCTTTCTCCCCAAGTTGCAACTGTGGTCGATCAGGCACATTGGCAGTGTCTGCAGGTCTCTCTCTTCTCCTTCCAGCTCCATTGCTTTGAGCTTCTGACTTCCCCTCTCCTGGGTTCTGTTGATATCTGCCTCTTGCTCTTGTAGCTTTCTCTCTCAACATCTCTGGGTTCCTTTCTGTCTCTGTGGCTTTTTTCCCTGTATATATTCATTCCATTTATAAAGGACTCCAGAAAGAGGATTGAGATCGACTCTGGACTATACCTTAACTGCAGTAATCTAATCAAATGGCCCTTAACTGAATCTAATCTAATCAAAGGTTCGTAATAGGTTCACACCCACAGAATGGACTAATTTAATAATATAATTTTCTGGGGTCCACAAAAGAGTCAAACTACTACAAGGCTGTTTTGCTTTCTTAACAGTTGTGTGTTCACTGGAGTAGCACTTTCAATTTCTTTCTAGACCTTTTCCTTTGCATTCACAGCTTGGCTAACTGTTTGGCACAAGAGGCCTAGCTTTTGGCCTGTCCTGGCTTTCAGTATGGCCTTCCTCCCTAAGCTTAATCATTTTCAGCTTTTTTCAAAAGTTAAAAAAAATTATTTTAGAAGTTGTGAGTTTACAAAATAGTCATACAAACCATACAGGGTTACCATACATTGCCCTGTCACCAACACCTTACATTGTTGTGACACATTTGTTAAAACTGATGAAAGAACATCATCATATTACTGCTATCTATAGTCCATAGCTTATATTTGGTGTATTATTCCCACAAACCATCCTATTATTAGCACCATGTATTAATATTGTATATTTGTTATAGTTCATGAGAGAATGTTCTTATGTTTGTACTGTTAACCACAGTCCATCATTCACCACAGGGTTCATTGTGTTATACAGTCCCCTGCCTTGTGCAGTCCATCCAAAGTGTATACTCAGTGGCTCTCAGTTTCATCAGAGATATGCTGTCATCAGCTCATTCCATTTCAGAATGTTTTCATTATCTAAAAGGAAAAAAATCCCATACCCTCTTATATACCCCTATTATTGACCCTTAGCATTGCTTTAGTACCTTCTTTGCCAGTGCTATAAAAATACTACAATATTCCTGTTAATTATAGTCTATATGTAAAATTACTTGTATTTTTCCATGTATCTCTATATTCTTAACACCTTGAAATAGAGGTACTATTAACCACAATCATCCTCACTGAAATAATGTTATACAATCCCTAGATTATCCTCTAGCCTTTTTAAAATTGACATTAACCTCCCTAGACTACCCTATTATGCTAACTATAATGTGTTAACTATCAACTCTAACCCTTTCCCCATGTTTAAAATCCACTAAACATTCTACATACATTTAGCATCAGCTCCCTCTTCTCAACCCACATTCTATTTCCTAGTAATCTGTACTCTAGAGTTTAACTCCATGAATTTATTCATCATATTTAGTTCATATTAGTGAGGCCATACAATATTTGTCTTTTTGAGCCTGACTTATTTCACTCAACATAATGTCATCAAGGTTCATCCATGTTGTCATGTGCATCCCAAATTCATTTATTCTTACAGCTGAATACTATTCCATCGTATATATATATGCCACATTTTGTTTATCCATCATCAGTTGATGGACACTTGAGTTGTTTTCATCTTTTAGCAATTGTGAATAATACCACTATGAACATTGGTGTACAAATATCTGTTCACGTCCTTTTACTTCTTCTGAGTATATTCCTAGTAGTGAGATTGCCAGATCATATGGCAGTTCTGTGTTTAGCTTCCTGAGGAACCACCAAACTGTCCTCTACAGTGGCTCCACCATTTTACATTCCCACCAGTAGTGAAGGAGTTTTCCTATTTTTCTGCATCCTCTCCAACACTTGTAGTTTTGTTTTTAATAATGACCATTCTGTAAAGTGTGAAATGATATCTCATTGTTGTTTGATCTACATTTCCCTAATAACTAGTGATGTTGAACATCTTTTCATGTGCTTTTTGGCCATTTGTATTTCTTCTTTGGAAAAATATCTGTTCAAGTCTTTTGCCCATTTTGAAATTGGGTTGTTTTTTTATCATTGATTTGTATGATCTCCTTATATAGAATGGACTTTAAACCCTTGTCGGATATATGGTTTCTGAAAAGTTTCTCCCATTTTCACCTTCTTAACAAAGTCATTTGAAGCACAAGTTTTGAGGAGGTTCCATTTATCTATTTTTTCTTCCATTGCTTGTGCTTTGGGTATAAGGTTTAAGAACCCACTACCTACCATAAGATCTTGAAGGTGTTTCCCTCCATTTTACTTCTTGGAATTTTATGGTTCTAGCTTTTATATTTAGGTCCTTGATCCATTTTGAGTTACTTTTTGTATAACATGTGAGTAGGAGTCTTCTTTCTTTTTACTGCGGATATCCAGTTCTCCCAACACCATTCATTGAATAGACTGTTCGGACCCAGCTGGGTGGGTTTGACAGCCTTGTCAAAAATCACTTGACTGGAGATGTGAGGGTCTATTCCTGAATTCTCAATTCTATTTCATTGGTCAATATGTCTATCTTTATTCTGTACTATGCTGTTATTACCACTGTAGCTAAGTATTATGCTATACAGTCAGGGAGTGAGAGTCCTCCACCTTCGTTCTTCTTTTTTAAAACATTATTGGCAATTTGGGACCCCTTATCCTTCCAAATAGATTTTATTTGTAGCTTTTGATTTAAATTGAGAGATGTGTGTGACTCTTCCTTTCACTTGACCACTTAGAGGTCATTGTAGGGTTATTAATTGGCCTAATTTCAATAGTGTTGTATCTCAGGTAGTAGGGAGGCCAGAGGAGAGAGATGGGGAATGGCCAGTTGTTGGAGGAGTCAGAACACATGCAACATTTATCGATCAAATTTGCTGTCTCTTATGGGTGCATTTTGTGGCACCCCAAAACAATTACAGCAGTAACAGCAAAGATTGCTGATCACAGACCACCATAACAGATGTAATAATAATGAAAGAGTTTGAAATATTGTGAAAATTACCAGATTTCAACCCAGTCAGGAAGTGAGCACATGCTGTTAGTAAAAATGGTGCTGATAGACTTGCTCAACGCAGGGTTGTCAGTTTGTAAAAAAAAAAAAAAAAGCAATATCTGCAAAGAGCAGTAGAGTGAAGCATGGTAAAATGAGTATGCCTGTCTTCAGTTAATGTAACCACCTTAAGTACAGTTATCAAGGTCAAGAAATTTAACATTGATACAATTTTTTTTATATGTCCCAATAATGTCCTTTTGGGCATAGTCTCCTCTATTATTATTAGATCCAGTCCAGGTTATGCATTGCATTTGTTACTCTCTTTCGTGTGTGTCTCTCTCTCTCTCTCTCTTTTTTTTTTTTTTTTTTTTAAATTTTGAAGCATTTGTACAATATAAACTTTCCCATCTCAACCACTCACAAGCTTACCATTCACTGGGAGTAATCACATTCATGATGTTTTGCTACCTTCACTACCATCCATTACCAGAACTTTCCCATCAAACATAAACCCCATACCCATTATATATTAACTTCTCATTCCCCCTCCCACCCCTTTATCCCACTGTTCTGGTTTTTGTCTCTGTAGATCTGCATATATCAGATAGGTGTAAATTTGCATATTTCAGATATCAATTTCAGATAGGTGGAATCATACCAATATCTGTCCCTTAGTGTCTCACTTATTTTACTCAACATGCTATCTTCAATGTTCAGTGATGGCAAGGTTCATCCATGTAATGGTATCAGAACTTCATTCCTTTTTAAGGCTAAGTAATATTCCATTGCATATATATATACCATATTTGTTTATCTATTCATCTGTTGATGGCCATTTTTGAGTTGCATGATGGTTTATATCTTTTGGTCATCTTACTCAGAAATGATTATCACACATGGAATACTTTATATATTTTTCATTTTCCCCAAAATCCACGTAAGTTCAGTTTAACTTGTTTGATAAATTCCTATTAACCGTGGTCTAGTCTAGAAAGTTTTTGTCCACTTGTTTAGCAATGTATAAACAAGGGAACATGTGAGCTACAAGTTAGCATTAATGTACTAGTATAATCTGGAATACCCTAACGAGTTAATATATAATAAATCTGATAGCTCACTTCTTTCATCTTTATTTTTCTAGTAGAACTAGTTGTTAAGATGTGCTTTTTTTTTTTTTTTTAAATAAGATTTGTTGCCTTGGCGTAATTGAAATAAACCTTTTGTTCTTTTATTATTATTATTTTTTATAGGCAGCACTATGTGCTGTTCATGTCATCAGGAAGGTTCCTGAACTTATGGAGATGTTTTTACCAGCAACAAAAAATTTATTGAATGAGAAGAACCATGGTAATGTAATTTTGGAGGCTCCCATGAAGTACTGAGGGTAAAGAGGGTAAAGAGAAAAGGCTTCAGACAGTGTTGGCTTTATGTCTCAGTACAGTGGAGTTGCCTTTCTACTGTGCTTAGATATTTTATCAGGAAGGTCTTGTTGCCCAAATCTCTTCTACTCTGATGTCCCAGTTTTATAATTAGAGGTGGAATCATTCATAGTAAACCTTGTCTTTCATCTCTGATCTTCTTTTTACTATATTAAAATACTATATTAAATCACTGTGATATTCAGTGCAATATACAAATGATCCTAGCCTTGATTTTCATGTGTAGAACCTTTTGATTTCTTTGCTCTTTTATAATAGAAGAAAAAATATTTCTTCATTGTCTTGTGGTAGGAATATAAGATTTGTGAAAACTCTTTTAGTTTATTTGTTACAGGTATTTAAAGTGGGTATTCAGATATATTTATATAAAACTTAAGAGGAGTTAAATGGAATGTGGCTATTCTTTTCCCAAACATTTATTCTTATTCTGAAATCAGTTCAACAAGTTCTGAGTTAAGAAAGTTCATGTCCTAAATGCTAAGAGAAAAAATGATAAAGTGTATTTTATTCTGATTAGGTAAGTGTTGTGCTGCCCATAAGGCTCAAAATATATTTGTTGAATAAATGAATTATTTAGTGTGCTTATATATTTATTACTTAGTGAAAAGTATTGTGAGGTTTTTCTCACTGACTCTGAAATAAGTACATTTACTTTATCATGCACAGTTATCTTGAAGTTCTGTTATGCTTTGCCTAGAAATTAAAAATCTTAAGATTTTTGCCTCTTGAGTCTATCTGTTAGTACTCATTTAGTAACTCATTAAGTATGAGGCAGATGATACTTAGCTTATTTTAACTGGGAGCATATCTTATTCTTGGGTGGAGAGATACCCACTTTTTATGTCATGTCACTTTTTAGTAGTTATTTGGTCACATAATGTTAAGAATATCCTGATTCGGATGAATTGATCAGTATTAAATCAGCAGGTATCTATTAAAGTCCTCTTATGTATTCACCTCAATGCTTAGATAATTTGGGGAATTAAAAAGCAAAAGTAGCAATTATCCCTTTGGAAATGACCTTCAGAAATCAGAGCCCTGTTCTATCGGTTGAATAATATAACCTCATTTTTAATTTGTGTTGTATCTTTTCTTTCAGGTGTCCTTCACACATCCGTAGTCCTCCTTACAGAAATGTGTGAGCGAAGCCCAGATATGCTTGCACATTTCAGAAAGGTAGGTGCCATTTTGTATATCTAAGCCTTTCTTGATTGAAAAATGATTTTCTCACTTACAAATTTTCTTTTGAAAGCAATCTGTGGAGCTGAATAGAAGATTTAATCAGCCGTGCTATCTGTGCAGGCTTGTAGCCAGTTTCACTGTATAAGAACTGGCTTTAGTATAGTGTTTCCCTTTCATAAAAGAAGTCTTCTCTCATTGCTGGCAAGCACAACAGTGTCTCATATGCTTTATCTCCTGTTTTCATATTGAAGTCAGGAAGTATAACCTGAGGTCAGATTACAAATGGAATTGTGATTTATTAAAAAAAAATTTTTTTTTTAGGCAGGAACTTTCTTTTTTAAAATTGAGGTGAAAATTGCAAACTGAAATTTGACCTTTATTTTACCTTACTCAGAGTGATCCCCTGCTGTTCCTTTTAGTCCACTGACTCCTGTGATGGAAGTTCCTACCTTTCATAACTATTCTTTCTCTCTTTTGTACTAGCATTCTAAAGTGGACATTTTTGTTTTCTCCACTTAATTTTAGAAAGCAGAAGTGAGGAAAATTCAGAGAAAGACTGTTCTTTGGGTCATTATATGCATTTAATCCCTTTTATAGGGTGCAGATCACTCTATAAGGGGGGCTCACTTTGTACTTTAGATCTAATGAGGCTCTATGTTTTTGGCTTTTTTTTCCCCCTTAGATGTTCATGTCTTGATTAAATTATTGTAAAATAATATGAGACATGTATCTGTCCCTAATGCTTGCTTTGTATGTTTTGTTCCTGTTGTCTGTTTGGAATCCTGCTGTATGTTAGAATGAAAAGGTAAGAATTAACCCTCTTCTAGATGGTGCATGCTGGCATTAGGTCCTTAGTACCTTTTGTGTATTCATCCACAAATGTGGCTTTTAAAAAATATACTAATGCTGAAGCTGTGCTTAATACTATGAGTTAATTATTCTAGCAGTTTTGGCTAACGCCCTAGTCCAGTTTTTGTCTTGTCGTGTAAACTCCTGACTCCAAAGTCAGCCTTGGATTTCAGTTGCAGCCTTTCCTGAATTGTAAGCCTCCTTCTCTGCCTTTCCCTTATCTTCATTTAAGAAGCTTTGAGCAGTTTCCCGGTAGCTTTTGGTGATGGCAATTCCAGGTCAGTCTGGAGCCTTGACATAAAACACTGCTACTTTTTGAAGTAGACATTTTAGAACCTTATGGGTAATCTCATACTTTAAAAAGCTTCATATGTACTTCTGAGCTTTCAGTTGAGACTGAGAGCTTTTATGTCTCCCTTACCTGTACTTAATCTTGCCTAGAAGTTTTGTAACTCAAAAAGGATTTTGAGGTAGAGTGGGTGGGCACCAACTGACTTTCATGGCTGCAGTTTTTCCCTTTGTCATCTTATTTGTTTGTCCTGTCATCAGTTTTAGTACCTTGCATTTTTGTCTGAAAGCTAAAGCTGGGTTCCAAGAATTTGTATGCTGAATACTTAGACATTTGTGCTTTTTGTCCCAGTGTGATCTTACGTGATGTGCCCATCTTTTGGCCATGAATCCAATTTCTGCATTTTAGCAGCCTAAAGAAAAAAGACTTCTCTAAAAAATAAACCAGATTTAAAAAAATAATTAGGGATATGTGTAGTCCAAAAAGCAGGTCATTAAGTTTGCAAGGAAAGCTAGCTGGTTTTTGTGCAGAGCTTGGTAACTGGATGGTCCATGTTTTATTACCACATTTTAAAGTAGTTTGAGAAATTGTATTATTCTTCTCATATAAATCTACCTACAGAGTTGACAGATTTAATGAGGATTCTGTTTAGAATTTAGAGTTCTCCATGGCTTAGATTTGTTTTAATCATGAAGTTGTCCAAAGTAGATTGTTTAGGTGACTTATGTATCACTTATTCCTGAAATGTTATGTCCAGATTTCTTGAAATACACGCAGATTATGTTCTTTTGTATTTAGAAATGGCTTTATGTTGTGAATGTTTTGAGTATATGCTTGGGCATAGCTTGACTGTTCATGTTAGAGATGGAGTGTGGCAAGGAGACAGATTCTGAATAAAACGATAAAAAGATGATTGAGTTGCAGCAGAGTTGGGTCTGTTTACACCACCTCTAAAAGAGATGTGATTCCGTTTAGTTTAGATACTTCTTTATTTATTTTTAGGTTATTTGAGTTATTTATACACATAAATTGAGTTTTCAGTTGAAAAATGATAAAGCTCTTTTGTTGTAGTAAGCATTTTGGAGTAGGATTTTAACATCAAGTGATTGATCAATGGAAATGAAGTGAATGCTAATATTTAAAACATCTGTTGGTTAAGCTTGGCAATAACATTGCCTACAATATGCTATGATTTCAGTGGGCAAAGTAATGGAAGGACAAAAAGGGAATTCCTGATCAAAAGGAATGTATAATTTCATTTGTAAGATAGGATAAGAAAACAGGCAACAAATCAGCGTATATAATTAAGTCTTTAAATTAAATTTTACTGAAAATTGTGATTTAGGAGTTAAGAAATTATCCAGGGCCTTGAATATCTTAAGTTGAAGGATAAAATTTTTCATGTGTCTTTTCCACTTGGTTCATGTTGTAGGCTTTTGTATTTATTCCCTGTTTGTTGAAAAAGGACGTAATTGGACAAATCTTAAGAGGAGAGAAATTTTTTTCTCTATTTGAAGTGATATGTTTTAAAGCCATAATTTTAATAAGATCATCAGTTATATTTTAGAGATGATGACATTGTGATTATCCATGTTTGAATGGATAAAAACCGCACGTTTATGCTACTAGCTATATCAAATTCTACAGAAGTAGAAATACTATATGCTTCATAGGAAGCTGTTTTACTTTGTTCCCATAGGCTTTCTGACTGACTGTTATTTGTAATATCTTTTCATTTTTAAGTCTGGAGTAAAGTCTAGTTCGTTTTTGTCCAGATTAAATGCGTTTTCCTTCTTGAGTTCTTTGGCCTAAGTACGCCCTAGTTATATTGCTCAAACAACTACTATATGTTTGTATGTTGTATCAATAGAATTTTCTTGGACTCAGACTCTTG
The DNA here is from genome assembly GCA_026826555.1 of Tolypeutes matacus. Lineage (NCBI taxonomy): Eukaryota > Metazoa > Chordata > Mammalia > Cingulata > Chlamyphoridae > Tolypeutes > Tolypeutes matacus. Next base: position 1,662,100 of record JAKSZT010054017.1, on the reverse strand, counting down.
CACCCTTTTTTCTAAACCCAAAGAATCTGCCTATTCATGAGCTATTCTTTGATAATCACTGTTTTTTTGATGCACCTTTCTTTTCTGCAGCTTGTGCCCCAATTAGTTCGTATTCTAAAGAACCTCATCATGTCCGGATACTCACCAGAACATGATGTTTCTGGTATCAGTGACCCCTTTTTGCAGGTGAGGTTGAAAAGAAAGTTTTGGATAAATGTTACATGAATTCAAACCTTTTGAATGGACTGTTTCCTTCTTCTTAAGTTTGCACTGGGTAGAAATTTGATAGTTAATTGATTAAACTAGTTGAAGTAATAAATGAATAGCAATAGAATTCTGTATTTTATTAGGTTAATAGAATAAAATTATAGTTGTAATCAAAATTACTTAGTATTTAGACAGGCTTGATCAATATAATATATCTCTGTAGGTGATAGAATCCTTTAGTGGGTTGCCTAACTACATTGTTATAAAAGCTTGTGTAGCTTCTCTAAAGATGATTAAAATTCTTCTGTTAGATTTTTGACCATTTCTAATGGACTCTTAGGCTTCATTTAAATTATTTGAATTTCTTACCAAGAGAGGATCCTTTGGGCCAAGCATAATTTGTTGACACTTCTCATATTTTGCACATTAGGTACGAATTTTACGGTTATTAAGAATTTTAGGACGAAATGATGATGACTCGAGTGAAGCTATGAATGATATATTAGCACAGGTGAGTGGAGCAAACTTGCATCATATTAAACATTCATTTTAATATAGAAGGGAGTAGAATGATTGCAGTTACAAAGAGCAGATTTTGAGTTTCCTCATTGGTGGCTTCAATCACAAAATGTCTCTTGTTAACCTCCAAAATTTTTGGAAGCATTGTTTTGTCACTTATGTACTGCCATCTGTCTTTTCAGGTTGCCACTAATACAGAGACTAGTAAAAATGTAGGAAACGCCATTCTTTATGAAACTGTTTTGACTATCATGGATATTAAGTCAGAGAGTGGCCTGCGAGTAAGTCTTTTAAATCTTTTTCCCCCTAAATGATGACTTTAGGAAGGATGATGCAAAATGTATACAGTGTTGTGTTTTTGGGATCTGAAGTATCATTCTCGTTCATTAAAGGCTTAACGTTGGTTATGATAAAGTTTGGAAGATCTTAGGTATAGTTAAATATATAGATATTGTAGAGTGAAGGAACATTTGAGAATAAACTTTTTCTAGAGCCAGAATTTGAGTTGTACTCATTGCTTCAAATAAGGCATTATATTTGAGTTAATTTATTTTTATTAAGTATTTGCTTTTCTTTTTTTTTTTTTTAATATTTTATTTATTTATTCATTTATCCCCCCCCCTGCTGCCCGCGCTCGCTGGGTCAGCCAACCACGCTGGGCGGGCGGGCCTGCCCTCACCAGGAGGCCCCGGGAACCGAACCCGGAGCCTCCCATATGGTAAACGGGAGCCCCACTGATTGAGCCACAGCCGCTTCCCAGTATTTGCTTTTCTTTAAGAAATAAGCACACAGAGTAAGAAACTCAAATAGTACAAAAGGTACATAGGGAATAAAATGTCTGTCTTGTAGCTTTCATGTTTAGACTCTGTTCTTCTTCCAGAGGGAAATATTGTTACCATTTCTCCAGAGATGTTTAGACATATTCAGTGTGTCTGTACATGTGGATTTGTTTTTCTCTTCTCTATTTTTTAAAAAAGCTTTTTATTTGAAAAAATTTTATACTTACAGAAAAGTTGCAAAAATAGTCCAGAGAATTTCCATAGATCCTGTACACAGCTTCCTCTAATGCTAATCTCTTGCATAAATATAGTGTAGTTATCAAAACTAAGAAATTAATGTTGGTACCATAATATTAACTAAATTACAGACTTTATTCATATTTCACAAGTTTTTCTACTGATGTCCTTATTCTGTTCCAGTAGCCAAGCCATGATCCCATATTTCATGTAATTATCATATCTCCTTAGTTTCCTCCAATCCGTGGCAGTTCCTCAGACTTTCCTTGTCTTTCATACTTTTTCCTTGACTTTGATACTTTTGAAGAGTACTGATCAGTTATTCTGTAGACTGTGCCTCACTGTGGATCTATCTGATGTTTTCTCCTAATTAGATTGAGGTTATGTTTTTTTTAGGAAGAATACCACAGACGTGATGTGTCCTCTGTGGATCACATTAGGGGTACATGATGTCAATGTGTCTTATTATTGGTGATGTTAACCTTACTTATTTGGTTAGGGTGGTGTCTACTGCATCTCTCTACTGTAAAGTTACTATTTTTCCCTTTATTTTATTTATTTTTTAAAGATTTATTCATTTATTTAACTTTTTAGAATCCATTTTTAACACACACCACCCCCACCCCCGTCCCCGCCCCCACCCCCCCGTTATTGCTGTTTTTTTGAGTGTCCATTCACTAGGCAATTCTCTGTATCTGTTTCCTGCCCTCTCTTCTCATCCTTCTCCTTCTCTCTTCACCGGGATTTGACCTTGGGAATCTCCGATGTGGGGGAGAGGCGTTCTGCCACCTTAGTTCCTGGTTTTTAGGCATGTTTCGTCTTGGCTTTCCCTTTGTATCACTCTCCTATCATCATCTTGCTGTGTGGCTCAGTAGGGCCTGGCAGTGCACCTGCACTCGGGGCCTGGGGGCTCAGCTGTTCACGGGGCCTGACGGTGGCCTGCGCGCCTTCTATATTTTTCTTTATTTTGCCGGGAGGTCCCGGGGATTGAACCCAGGTCCCTCCATATGGAGACGGACGCTCAACCATTTGAACCACATCCACCCCCTATTTTTCCTTTTATAATTAAAAAAATTTTGAAGGAGACCCTTTGAAGCCATGCAAATATCTTGTTCTCCTCAAATTTTCCCACAAATTTTAGCATCCATTGTGGATCTTGCCTACAACAATATTAGGTATTTTAATAATAATTTTCTATTTTCCTCACTCCTTCCACATTAAATAATTAGAATCCTTCTCCCCCATTTATTTATTTAGTCATTCAGTCATTTATTAATATTAGAATTGCTAACTTATACTTTTGTAAGAAACAGATTTACTAACTAGAGTATAGTATTTGTGCACTGTTCTTTTTTGTCTTTAGCTTTATGGTATCCAGTTAAGTAATTCAGTCAAAGTAGCATAAATTAGTAATTTTCCTATCTCCACATTTTAAACAAAATGGTACAGTGTATACATATTGTATACATTGTTCTGCACCTTGCTTTTTTCACCTAACATTATCTTAGAGATACTTCCAAATTCATGTAGGGACACCAGTCTATTTATTTATTTATTTTTTTAAAAGGTCCTGGGGTTTGAACCCAGGACCTCGTACATGCCAAGCAGGCACTCAACCACTGAGCTTCACCCACTCCCCAGTCTCATTCTTTTAATGGCTGTGTAATATTCCATTGTATAGTTTCAACGTAGTATATTTAACAAATTTGCTATTAATGGACATTTGGAATGTTTTCCATTATTTGTGATTATAGATAGTGCTGCATATGTACAAGTATGTCTGTAGATAAATTCTTAGAAGTGGAATTGTTGAAGCAGGGAATATATTTTCATTTTAAATATTTATAGTTATTGTCAGATTTCCCTCCAAAGAGGCTGTTCCAGTATTCTTATACTATCAAAACTATCAAAACTTTAAAACATAATTTTCCAACAATTGCTCTTGAAATAGAATAGGATTTTAAGACTTTGCCTTTAGGTTTTTTTTTTTTTTTTTGCTAGCTGTCTTTGAGGTACCAATTACCACCATTAAATAGTTTGCACCTATCAGAGGCCAGGAAGTGATCCTTAAGTGTCAAAAAACAATATAAATATTGAATTTTTCTAGGTTTTTAACCTGTGCTATTTCTCGTTAGGTCCTAGCCATAAATATCCTGGGTCGTTTCTTATTGAACAATGACAAGAATATTAGGTAAGTAACTAAAAAATATCTTGGGTATTATAAACTCTGTGTTTTTAAGAATGACTGTTCATGATCACGTCTATTGAGTGTATATCTAAAACATCAATCTAGAATTTCTATTTTCAGTCTGGTCTTAAAACAACTGTTTTGTAATAAATTTGAAGATTTGCCTCATGGCTTAATTTTTACTCCTATTTATACTGTAAATCAGGAGTTGGCAAACTTTTCTGTAAAGATCTAGATGGTAAGTATTTTAGGCTTTATGGCCTTACAGTCTCTTTGGTAACTATTCACTTTGCCCTGTAGCATTAAAGTAGCCATAGACAACATGTAAATAAAACACCATGGCTGTGTTCAAATAAAACCTCATTTGTGAAAACAGGCAGCAGAGGGCTGGATTTTGCCCGTTGGCTGTAGTTTTAGGTAGCAAATCTGAAAAGTCTTTGTGAACTCCAGCTAGTTTTTTAAGTAGATGAATTGATTAGTATTATATTTTATTTTGTTCCATTCCTATGCCTTTTCATCTCTTTTACTCAGGAGAAAATTTTCTTTCTTATATTAAACATGAAAAAAAAAATGTGGGTATACTCACTGTGGTATCCTAAATTATCTTCTTTTCCTAAAATAATTTTTAATACTTGGACTCTTACAGAGTCAGTTTGATATCAGTATGAAATAAGAGCAGTGAAAATACAAAGGGTAAAATTGAAATAATTTTCTTCCTGCATTTTGAGGTTGACAGTGTTTTAGTTTCCCAGCTGCTAAAACAAATACCATAAATGGGTTGGCTTAACAACAGGAACTTACTGGTTCATAGTTTCAGAGGCTAGAAGGCTTGCTTCCTTCAGGGGTCTGTATCTTCTGGTTGGCCAACAATCTTTGAGGTTCTTTGGCTTTCTGTCACATAGCAGTGCACATGGTGGCATCTTCCCCTTTCTCCTCTGGGTTCCATTGATTTCCAGCTTCTTGCTTTTCCTTATGGCTTCCCTTCCTGTGTCTAAACTCCCTTGCTTATAAGGACCCCATCTTTAAGGTCTGGATTAAGGTCTGTTTTCAGTCAGTTTAGGCACACCTTAACTAGTAACATCTTTAAAGATCCTCTTTACAAATGGGTTCACACCCACAGGATCCAGGGTTGAGACCCAAACATGCCTTTTGTGGGGAACATAATTCACTCTCTACAGGCAGCTTGAAAAGGCATATTTTGTTATGTGATTATGTTTTACTATTTGGAAGGGTTTGAAAAAAAAAAAAAACTGAGTCATCATTTTTAGAAGTTTAAATGAACTTGACCATGAATGCAAATCTAAATCTAGCATGTCTCCTGGTTGTCACTACTTTAGGCTATGGTATCACAGTCTTTACCTTTATACTCATATTTGCTGTCATTTCCTATTAAATATTTTTAAAGGTATGCTTCTCCTAGTTATTAGACATCATCTTTGTCATGTAAACAGGAAAACTATACTGAATTTTTTACCTTTTAATTCTGTTTCTCTGCAATTTTGTTGTATCTAGATATGTAGCTCTGACATCTTTGTTGAAGACTGTGCAGACAGATCATAATGCGGTACAGAGGCACAGAAGCACAATTGTGGACTGTCTAAAAGACTTGGATGTCTCAATAAAACGGTAACACACTGAGAATCTTTATCAATATAGTTTTTTTGTTAAATGAAGTGAAGGAAACAGATTATTGATAGGTCTGTGCCCCTTCTCCCAAATAGTTGAGAGCAGGAACATTGACACTTAAGCAGTTAGCCATTATGTTCACAGAAGATGAACTCTTTCTGCAGAGTGAATCCTTTTTTAGAAAGGGGGATTGACAGGTCAATTCAGGATGCCAGTAAAAAAAATACTTAAGTATGCACTGGAGTTGTCCTTGGTTTATTGATAAATATAACACATAGAGATAAGCTGGGCAGAAGTTCACTTATCAGAGGTACTGTGCTTTGTGTGTTGGAGGATGAAAACAGGAGTGATCCATCGGCTTAGTGTCTTACCACAATGCTGAAACTCAAATTGCTGACAGCACACATTTTTTCACAGTACTTATGCCCTGGGATACTGGAGGCAGCCCTCTTTCTTACAAAAGTGTACCTAGGAATGACTGTTAGGCAGCAGATAGCACTTTCAAAAGGCCTAAGTTCTTGATGAAGTAACTACTGGTTTTCCTCTTAGAAGAAGTGCAGATGATTGTAAAACTTAGCTATAGTTGGCTTCAAGAAACTTTTGGTTATTATGTTCAAATCTAGAAAAAATGAGATATAAAATGATCTGTGAAACCATTCATTTAAACATTCCTTTAATTTGCAGAGAACAGATTCTAAGTGCTTGAGCAGTGTAAAGATGAGCAAGACCAAAGCACAGTAGCACCAACTATGGTATATAGTGCTTAAGGATTTTTTAAGTTCTCTTTCAATTGGTTTTCAGAGCAAGCCTGTGAGAGAGACTGGGCAATACTTCTATCTCCAGTTACCAGATTCTAAAATACAACCCCAAAGGGATCAAATGCCTTACTCCAAATCTTACCCCTTCCAAGGAACAGACCTGAGAATAGAGCTCAGGCCTTCTGATTCCTATTGTGTTGTTTCTTTAAAGCTCATTACTGGGCCTTATATTTAAACGGTAAAATCTGTGTTTCTTTGACAGGCTATATCACAGAGAGATAGCTCTCATTTAAAACCTGGTTCTGTACTTAATAATTTAGTCACGTTACCCTTTCAGTGCATCAGTTGCCTCATATGTAAAATGTAGATAGAATAGTACTTGCTTCTTAGGTTTATGCAGGATTGATTGAATTTAATATATGTAAAGTACTTAAGCACTATATTAATGTTAGCTATTATTATCTCTCTCTAAGGATTGAATTCTCGCTGCTTGTATATTATATTAACTAAGATGAAAGTATTTTCTATTTATTAAATTGATGTTTTTGGAATTCAGTGATATCAAGTTTGAAATTATTGACCAAATATGAAAAGATGCACATAGTGACCCTATAACTTTTATATGTTAAACATTTCCATTTGTGCCTTGGTTGCAAATTTGATAGGCAGTTATGAACATTATTTATCCTCATAGTGCATGTCCATTTTCCCTTCTCATGGCTCTCACATTCTCTCTTTAAATTTTTAAAATTCTAATACTCTACATGCCTTTTGATATATAAACTATGTTTTATGATGTTTGGACAGAAATGGGGTATAATAAGAGAGTATAGTGACTTAATAAGTCATTTTTTAATAAAAAGATTTATTTACTTACCCCTCCCCATAGTTTTTGTGCTCACTGCCTGCTCTGTGTCTGTCTGTTGTGTGCTAGTCTTCTTTCTAGGAGGCACCAGGAACTGAACCTGGGACCTCCCACGTGGGAGGGAGGTACCCAATGGCTTGAGCCACCTCCACTTCTCCTTGTCATGTCTCTCATTGTGTTTCTGCATTGTGTCTCTTCGTTGCGTCATCTCATTGTGTCAGCTTCCCATGCCAGCCCCTTTCGTCAGCGTGCTGTCTTGCTTGTCTTCTTTAGGAGGCACTGGGAACTGAACCTGGGGCCTTCCATGTGGTAGGTGGGCACCCAACTGCTTGAGCCACATGTGCTTCCCTAATAAGTCATTTTTAAGGAATAATGCAAAGAGGTTTTATCATTGGGTAATAATTTAGTTGCCTCTCTCTTTGAGCCTCTTAAGCGTTCTAGAATTTCAGCTTCATAGAACGGACTATTGAACCCAAACTATTTTTAGTAATTGGTAGTGTATGTCTTAGGGATTTTTTCAGAAAGGAATTGAATGAATATTCAAAATACGCTAACTTTGATTGCCTAAGAACAAATCATCTTGGTTATCTTGCATGCAAAGTTTGGGATCACAAGATTGTGCAAAGACAGGAACCCATCTGCCAGAGTGAGAGTGTGCCTGGGTCTTTGTTTCAGTCCCTCTATAAATATCATAGCCATTTGTTTTCTTTCCCTGTAAGGCGTGCAATGGAATTGAGTTTTGCCCTGGTAAATGGGAATAATATTCGAGGCATGATGAAGGAATTACTTTATTTTTTGGATTCATGTGAGCCAGAATTTAAAGCAGACTGTGCATCTGGAATCTTTCTTGCTGCAGAAAAGTAAGATTTAATTTTTATCCTTTTTGGTAAAAGATGCTGGGGATTTTTTTTTGGGGGGGGGGAGTATTTTTGAAGACATCTTAAAAACATGGGGAAAATGTTGTAAAACAAGCATTTTAAAACAAGTAATACTTATTTCAAGCTCAACACTTATTTCAATTATAAGTCAGCCCTTAGAAGGCTATCGTAACTAGCATTTTTAAAATATGCTAAAAGGGTCAAGAAAAATCTTTTATTAAAAATCCTCCTGTATCTGTTCTTTGACCTTTTTTTTATATAAAAGGAATACAGGTGTTATAGCCTCTAATTGTAGGTCTATGCTTTAAGAAGGAAGTATCTCCAGATGTTAGTAGTTGGTATATTCTTTCTCTTTCCACTCTGAATTTAAAAGAATGAGTTCCTAATCTTGGTATTGTCTGGGCCTGGAAACAGTCCATTTTCTTCTTTCTTCATTTCTGATCCTCTCCTGCCCCGAGTTCATGATTTGTTTTCTGTGAAACTGGAGACAGAGACCCATTTCTCAGCTTGGTATCTCCTATTGAAATATTATGTGAACAGCTAAATTTGACTATCATTTCATACCCTCTGAAATGGGGGCCAGTCCTAGGATTGAAGGTGAAACGTCTCCAAATATAACCTCATAACCAGGGAACCGGAAAAAGCCTGTAGGAAAGGATTTTCAGAGTCACTGAACAAAGTTTGGTTTACTGGTTCCAATTTTTTCACCCTGTGACGTTGTTTTTTTCAGGTATGCACCTTCCAAACGGTGGCATATAGACACAATTATGCGGGTTCTAACAACGGTAAGTCAACAGATGTTGGGGATGTACTAATAAATAAGGCAGATAAAGTCCTTGTTCTCATGCAGCTTACATTCTAGCGGGGGCTATAGGATGTTCACAAGGAAGTATGAAATGTAATGTTAGGTAGGATAAATGCTATGAAGAAAGCTAAAGCAGCATAAGGGGGCATAATGATGGCAGGATAGGGTGGCATATAGAATAACTGACAAAATATTTTTGACAGGGTAGTCAGTGCAAGTCTCTAAGAGGTGGCAATTTGAGTAGAGACCTTAAGGAAGCGAGGAGCAAGCCATGCAAAAATGTAGAGGAAAAGTGTACTATTCAGAGGGAGCAAGCGTAAAGACTTTGAGGTGACAACAAGCTTGGCCTTCATGAAGAGCAACAGGAAGGCCAAATGAAGCTAGTAGAGGGAGAGAGGCAGAGAACGGTACAATTGAGGTCAGAGAGATAAATAGGGACCAGATTATGTAGGACTTTGTGGATTTTATTTTGAATATGCTATGAGCCATTGGAGGGTTTTGAATGATTAAATATATTCTAGATTTAGAATGACTTTTTTAGAAGGTATCATTTCTTTGGTATTCTTCCATAATTTTGGAGTTTCACTACTTACTCAATTAATAGACAGGGATTAGATAGGGATTAGAAATATAAGAGTGAAAATGAAATTGTAGTTTAACAAGAAAATGTGACTATATCTAATCATGTCATCACAAGTAGATATCGTAAAGGGTAATGTTCATACACTTGACTACATAAAAATTAAAAACCTATATAGCAGAAGAGAAAAAAATCTACAGTTATTAAAAGCCAAATGACAACTAGGGGGAAAAGCATTGTGTCATATGACAGCTTATTTACTGTAAATAACTTACAATTAGTTTAAAAAAAAAAAAAAAAAAAAAACTCTAATGGAATATTTGCCAAGGGCATTTGAACAGGGAGAAATGCTAATTGGATTTTAAAAAAATACCCTCACTACAAAAAAATACTAAGTAAAATAAAAATGAGGTGTCATTTTTTAATTATCAAACTTTTTATTTAATTCCTTGTGTTGGTTGTTAGGAAATAGAGACACAGGCAGTACTCTTTATGGGAGTGTAAAATGGTGCTGTCTTTTCAGAGTTCACTTTGGTAGCATGTACAGAAGTCTTAGTTTATACCTATTGACTCATTAATTCAATCTTTAAGACTTTATTTAGGAAAAATAAAAGGACAAGTGCACAAGGATGTATATAAAGGTGTTCATACTAATCGTGTTTATAATAGGTAAACGCTGGAAACATCTAGAAGTCCTAAAATGGAGATTTGTTAAGTAAATTAAGGAACATCTTTAGAGGGAATAATACCATTAAAATTATGATGTAAATATTTTTGATGGCTGTGGAATGTTCGGCTAGGCTTACCTGTTTTCTTGTTTGTCTACAATCAACTGATTTTGTAAAATATTACAAGTTAATTACATATATTTAATACTGGGAAAAATTATGTTCTAACAAAAGACATGGCAAATTAGGACACATTTTCTTAGTTTTTTAGTCAAAAGAAGGGAAAAAATTAGAGCTGTTGAAATAAAAATGTTCATCAAAAAAATGATTTAAAAATAAAAACCAGATCGTACCTTTTATTTTCCAATTGACTTACAATCTCTTACTTAAAATTGTATGATTTTTCTTCTTTAGACTGTTGATGTGTTGGATTACATTAATTGATCTTTGAATGTTGAACCAGTCTTGTATCCTTGGAATACATCTTACTTGGTTGTGGTGTATAATTTTTTTTATTTATTGGTGGATTTGATTTGCTAGTATTTTGTTGAGGATTTTTGCATCTATGTTCATGAGAGATATTGGTCTATATATAGTTTTCTTGTAATGTCTTTATCTGATTTTAATATTAGAATAACGCTGGCCTCATAGACTGAGTTAGTATCCCCTCTTCTGTTTTTTTTTTTTAAAGAAGAAATTGTAAAGAATTGATATCATTTATTCCTTAAATGTTTGGTAGAATTCACCAGTGAAATCATTTGGGCCTGGTGCTTTCTGTTTTGGAAGGTTGTTCATTATTGATTCAATTTATTTCAGAGCATAGGCCTATTCAGATGATCTGTTTCTCCCTGTGTGCGTTTTGTTAGATTATGTCTTTGAAGGAATTGGTCCATTTCTTCTAAATTATCAGGCTTTTTGTGGGCATAGAATTATTCATAATTTTATCTTTTTAATATTTGTGTGACCAGTAGTGAGAGCTAGTCTTATATTTCTTATATCAGTAATTTGTATTATCTCTTTTTTTTCCTTGGTTGATCTGAATAATTTATAAATTTTATTAATCTTTTCAAAGAACAAGCTTTTGGTTTAATTGATTTTTCTCTATTGTTTTCCTGTTTTTAAATTCATTGGTTTCTGTTCTAATTTTTTTGTTTAAATATTTCTTTTGCTTGCTATAGCTTTATATTGCTCTTATTTCTCTAGTTTCCTAAGATGGAAGCTTAGATTACTGATTTTAGGTCTTCTTTTCTAAAATATGCATTCAATGCTATAAATTTCCTCTAGGTGCTTTTTTTTTTTTTTTAATTTTACCGGGAGGTCCCAGGGATCAAACCCAGGTCCCTCCATATGGCAGACGGACGCCCAACCATTTGAGCCACATCTGCCCCCCTCTAGGTGCTTTTTAAAATGCATATATATAATATTTTTATTTCTGATTGGACTGTTTGTCTCAATTTTTAATTAAAAAAAATTTTTTAACAAATCAATTTTAATGATACATATTAATAAAGTATAAATCCATCCAAAGTGTACAATCAGTGGTGTTTGGTATATTCATATAGTTGTGTACTCATCACTCCAGTCATTATTAGCACGTTTTCATTATTCCAATAATAATAAACAAAGAAACAGACCAAAAAACCTCATCCTTTCAGTCTCTTTATGCTTCCCTTGCCGTACATAGGTGCTATTCTGTTTCCATCTCTCTAGTTTATTTGTGTTTATATTTTGTAAAAACAATCTTATATATGTAATATCACCCATACTCATATTTCACATAAGGCTTCACTATACAGTCCCATAGTACATTTCTTAGCTTTCCTTCTGGCAAGATACATGACCTTAGACTTTACCTTTCAACCACTGTCATACCCATATAATAGGCCTGCTAATTGTAAACACTATGATGTCCTCTCACCGTTTCTATTCATTTCTCAAAAATTTGCAACCAACCTTTTTACTAGTTCTTCACAGATTAACCCTCAGGTTTCCATTCTCTACCCTCATTCTATTTTCTGGTGACCCATATTCTAATTATTAACTCCATGAGTTTACGCAATATATTTACCTCATAATAGCGCAATCATACAGTATTTGTCCTTTTGTGTCTGGCTTGCTTCACTCAACATAATGTCCTCCAGGGTCATCCATGTTGTCATATGCTTCATGACTTCATTTCTTCTTACAGCTGCATAATATTCCATCATGTGTATATATCACAGTTTGTTTATCCATTCATTGATTGATGAATACCTGGATTGTTTCCATCTTTTGGCAATTGTGAATAATGCCGCTATTCATGCTGTATCCCACAAACTGATAAGATTTTATTTTCATTTTTATTTAGTTCCAAATATTTAAAATTTCTCTTGAGATTTTTACCCATGTGTTATTTAGAAGTGTGTTAATTTCCACATATTTTGGGATTTTCTAGCTATCTGTATGCTTTTGCTTTGTAGTTTAATTCCATTGTGGTCTGAGAACATTGCATGATTTCTGTTCTTTTAAATTTGAGGTGTTTTGTGGCCCAGAATATGGTCTGTTTTGGTAAATGTTCCATATGAGCATGAGAAGAATATATTCTGCTGTTGTTGAATGAATTATTCTATATATGTCAATTAGATCATGATAAGGATTTCTCATTTAAAGCACTTTCCTTTCTCTGGTTAGGGACAAATGTAAAAGATTACCTGCTTTTTGGCTTGTCAACTTTCCTTTTTATGCGTTTTAAACCTCTTCCTGTTCTTGTGTTTTGTTTTTTATTTTTATTTTTTGTGGTAATGTATATGCAACATAACATTTCCCATTTTAACTACTTTCAAGTATACAATTCAGTGGTGTTAATTACATTCACAGTGTTCTACCCTACATCCATTACCAAAACTTTTCCATCACCCCTATACCAGCAACTCTGTACCCATTTAGCATTAACTCTCCATTGTTCTTACGTTTCTTAACAAGGGTGTGCATCTCAATCACTGGGGCCTCTGTCCCTTCCTCCCTCTCTTTTTTGTCCCCCCCCATTTCTTTGTTTTGTAGTAGTCTCTTAACAGCAACAAAAATAATAGCTAACATTTGTTATTGTTGCTGCGTGTTTCTTGAGTAAACTATCTCCATTTCCTTTTAGGCAGGAAGTTATGTTCGTGATGATGCAGTCCCCAATCTGATCCAGTTAATAACTAATAGTGTAGAAATGCATGCCTATACTGTCCAGCGTTTATACAAAGCAATTCTTGGTGATTATTCTCAGGTAAGTACTTTGTTTCTACTTCCTTTCTATTTTAGGGTGGGAGGAGGAATTACCCTTTCTTTTCCTGGTATGTCTTTATTACTAACACTCTAGATGTGCCTCAGTTTTGACCTTTATGATTAGATGATGTACAATTTAAATATTTTTTAAAGGATTGAAGTCTTGACAAACAGTAACATTCTTTTGACAGCAACCTTTGGTACAAGTGGCTGCGTGGTGTATAGGTGAATATGGAGATCTACTTGTATCTGGCCAGTGTGAAGAAGAAGAGCCTATTCAGGTATCTGTTGTCATTCTTGGTTAAGGAGGGAGAATATTGTGGTTTTGGTTATAGATGAATAATATGTAATGGAAAGTTCAGCTTGATTCCTTGAAGACATTTTGAATAAAAAGCAATACCAGAGTTATTTTGGGACACCTGCCATTTTTTGCAATGGAGCCTATTTGGCCATTGGAAGATTTCACCACTACCTTAGAACATTCCCCCAACCCCACTGAATTATTTCATTTCTCTTGCTGATGAACAGGAAGAAATGAGACATGTGTCCATGCCCCTATTTGCTCATTAAAGAACAGACTTTAGGGGAAAATGGCAATAGTACTTGAAATCTTTGTATCTTTTTAGTTTCCTCCTCTACTTGTACCTCTTAAAGCTATAATATGTTTCTCAGCCCCCAACTGGCATTTTCGCCTCTTTCTCCCTCATACTGCTTTAGATTATTGGAGCGTCGCAAGTTGGACAGTTACCCTGGCAAAGCACAGGGTTGTGTTAAAATTTTTGTAGTGGAAGAATTTTCTTTGTGATGGCTTCCTAGGACTTGGTATCAGGTATAGATGCTTAATGTTACCATCTATTCCATGTGATCTTTTTTTCCCTCCACAGGTAACAGAGGATGAAGTGTTGGATATTTTAGAAAGTGTCCTAATCTCTAATATGTCTGCCTCTGTGACACGAGGTTATGCCCTTACTGCCATTATGAAGCTTTCTACTAGATTTACCTGTACAGTAAAGTGAGTATTAAGGGAAAGTAGTAATTTTTGTAACTTTAAAAAAGTAGAGAGACTAGTAAGACAAACTTGAATATCTATTACACCATGATAGCAATCTTCAATTTATACTTAAGCCTTGTTACATCTATATTTTGTTACTTCTCATTCTGATGTGTCCTCACACCAAGGATAGTTTTTTGTGTGTGTGAGGTACCAGGGCCAGGGATTGAACCTGAGACCTTGTAAGTGGGAAGCTGGCGCTCAACCACTGAGCCACATCGGCTCCCGAGTTGTTTTTTTTTCCCCCCCGTTTGTTTGCTTGTTTGTTTGTTTATTTGCTTGCTTGCTTGCTTGCTTTTAGGAGGCACTGGGAACTGAACCTGGGACCTCCCATGTGGGAAGCAGGCGCTCAACCGCTTGAGCCACACCTGCTCCTTAGTTGCTTTTTTTGTGGTATTCTATTCTGATTTCTTTCTTCTTTCCTTTTCTCTATGTTTTTCAGTTATTTTCTTAGTGGTTACTTTACTTTATAAATTACAATTAGCATCTTAAATTAACAACCTAGTGCCAACTAGTACCAACCTAGTTTCAGTAGTATATAAACTCTCTACTATGTCTCCTTTCCTCCCTGTTTATGTTGTTATTGTCTCAGAGTATATCTTTCTACATTGTAGGCCCATTAACAGATTTTAAATGTTTTTACACATTTGCCTGTTAAGTCACATGGGTGGGGATAGGAAACAGTTGCAGAGCAAAAGTACAATAATACAGAATTTTATATTTACTTATGTAATTACCTTTACCAATGTTCTTTATTTCTTTTTAAGGCTTTGAATTATTGTCTGGTGTTTTTTTTTTTTTTTTTTTTTTTTTTTAATTTAAAACTTAAGGACTCCTTTTATCATTCCTTGTAGGGCAGGTCTTTTTGTAATGAACTCTTTTTGCTTTTTTTTTTTTTTTTTTAAGATTTTATTTATTCATTTATTTCCCCCCACCCCTCCTCTCGTTGTTGTTTTTGTGCTTGCTGTCTGCTCTCTGTGTGTTCTTCTGTGCCTGCTTCTCTTCTCTTCAAGTGGCACCAGGAACCCATCCCGCAACCTTCGGAGTGGAGAGAGGCTGCTCAATGTCTTGTGCCACCTCAGCTCCCTGGCCTGCTGCATGTCTTTTTTTTTTTTTTTTAACTTTATTTTGTACATTTAATAATTGAAAACATAAACAATTAAAAACTAAAAAGTAAACACAGATGAATAAATATATACATTTCTTAATTAAATGTAATGGATACATGTAAAAAAAATTTTTTTTTCTTTTAGCTTTTGTTTATCTGTAAATGTTTTAATTTCTCCTTCATTTTTGAATGATAATTTTACCAATTATAGAATTTTTTATTGGCAGTTTTGACTTTAAATGTGTCATCCCATTCTTCTGGCTTCCAGAGTTGCTGATGAGAAATCTGCTGTTAATCTTAGTGGAGAATCTCTTATATGTGACAATTCGCTCCCTCTTGCTTCTTTCAGAATCCTCTCTTTGTCTTTGGATTTTGACAATTTCACTATGTGTCTTGGTGTAGCTCTTTTAGAGTTTTTCCTGCATGGTGCTCACTAAGCTTCCTGGATGTATATATTCATGTCTTTTATCAGACTGGGGAAGTTTTTGGTTATTATTTCTTCAAATACTTTTTCTGGTCTATTCTCTCCCCTCCCCCCCTTTCTAGTACTTCAGTGATATGTATGTTGGTATGCTTGATGGTGTCCCATAGGTCCTTCAGGCTCTGTTCTTTTTTTTTTTTTTTTTTTTTTTTTTTCCCATTATTTTTCTTTCTACTCCTCACCCTGGATATTGTCTTGTCTTCAAGTTTATTGGTCCTTTCTTCTGTCTGTTCAAGCCTGCTACTGAATCAGTTTAATGCATTTTTCATTTTAGTTACTGTAGTTTGCAGCTCTAAAATTTCCATTTGTTTCCTTTTTATAGTTTTTTTTTTTTTGTGTGTGTCTATTTTATTTTATTTTTAAAGAAGCTTTAGATTACATAAATGTAACATCAAAATATAGGGGATTCACATATAACCCCCTTACCCCCACACATTCCCCATTAACATCTTCATTAGTGTTGTATATTTGTTAAAATTAATGAACAAATATTGAAGCATTGTTACTAAGCATGGTCTATAGTTTACATTATGATTTACACTTTGCAACACACAATTTTATGGGTTTTGACAAGATGTATAATAGCTTGTATCTGTCATTGCAGTATCTTGCAGAATGATTCCAATGTCTCAAAAATGCTCCATTTTACACTTATTCTTCCCTCTCTCTACCCTCAGAACCTCTGATGACCACTGTTTTTATACCAATGTTACAAGTTCTTCCATTACTAGAATAATAATAAGTCTACTTTAGTCCATAGTTGCATTCTACCCTTATATTTGTTCATTCCTCAAGCTTGAGGATTTGGGGTTGGTGATGTCCACTCTGTTTCTGGTTGAAAGGGAGCTTAGATCACATGTGGCAGATGAATGGAACTATCTTGCTTGCAGTTGCAGATAAACTGCATCTTGTGGTGGGATTTGTCCATCATCATCCTTGTGTTAATTTCCCTGGGTGAGTCTGATGAACCGGAGAGTATATGTTGGCTGCAACTCTGCTGAGATTCAGGGCTTACCTTGCCTTTTTCCATTTTTCTTCTGATAAATTCATAGATGACTTCATCCCATATTTGTTGAGTGCCCCCTCTGATCCAGGTACCTCAATAATTTTTCAGCAGAAATGGTGTTGGATGATACCAAAAGATACTGGCAATTTCGCTGGGTTGTTGAGGAAAAATCTGCATAAGAAAATTAGAGTATTCTTGCTGGCTTTCTCTAGAGAATCATTCTGGTTCCATCTCCTGAGTGGTTTGGGTGAACTGCTTCTGGAACCCAGCCACCAACAATATGCAGGAGAACGCCAGAGTGCTGCATAAAGAAGGCGGTGTTGCAGCTCAGCTTGCTATTCGCTATTCCTCCGACGCCGGGGAAGCTGGAATCCCTTTTTATAGTTTTGATCTTGTTTTGTTCAGACATTGTTTTCTTAATTTCCTTTAGTTCTTTGTGTATGGATTGCTTTAGTTCACTGAACATATATAAGACAGTATATTTCAAGTCTTTGACTACTAATTCCAATGTATGAGCTTCCTCAGGGCTGGTTTCTGGCAAATTCTTTTTTTCTTGTGAGTGGGTCATACTTATCTGTGTCTGTGTGTTTTATAAATTTTTGTTGAGAAATCGACATTCTGTGTATTATGTTGTTATAACTTGGGAAATCAAGTTCTTCCACTCTTCATGGATTGCTAGTTTTCTCTTGTTGTTGTTGAGGGCAGGAGCCATCAGTTTGTGATTTTTTCCAAACTGTTTTTGCTCCTAATCAAGGAATGAAAAGAGAAGGGGGTAGGGGGAATTCTGACTCCTCTGCCACTCTTGCCTGCATTGTGTTGAAACAATGGCCTTTGTTGGAGACAGCCATCCAGCGATCTGAAGTAGCTAAATAAAAGCATTGATTTGAGATCAGATCACACACCTCTGGATTTGGGAGGACTAGGTCCTTATAACCCACCCTGGTACCAGTAAGCAGCACCAGGATTCTGGGTTACAATCCCCACTGCTGTGCTGCCCCCTGCCACACTTTTAGGGGATGGGGATGGTAGCCACTGCATGGAGGGTGAAATTTACCTCAGTTTACCAGCCTCTTCCTCCAGCTCTTCCCTGGATGCTGTATTTAGACTTCAGAGTTCAAAACAGATCAGACCATCCCTGCCAGTTCAATACTTGTTTTACTGGAGGGGCTGATCCGTGGAGCTTTCTACTCTTCCTTCTTCCCACCTGCTCATTATTATAATATTTTGAAATGTCTTAATAGGAAAACCATGAAGGTTTTTGGTGCTGAAATATTTAATAAAAGTCAATTCTTGGGTTGTTTTCCTGCCAAGCATATTTAAAGATTTAAGGCAAACTTAGTGCTCTTTGACTTTTTGCTTCACAGTTTAGTGTAAGGTCTTTTGAAAACTGATATTTTTAACTTATTCTTTAAATTGAGAACTTTGGAGCCAGCATTCTGATGCTATGACCCATTTGTTAATAAAAGTTTATTTCAAAGTTATCAAGGAAGAGAATGAGCAGTATAATTTCGTCTTTTGTGACATAGTAATAATTGCTACTTTTTTCAACAAATTTTTGGCTATTGCATATTTAGCAGACAAAAATCTAGCATTACAATTAGAATAGTATAATGGTGAATGATGTTGAAGTATATGTCAAATAAATAGCTGAACGTAAAAAAGGTGTTTTGCTTTTGAAAATTATGTAAATTAAGAAGATAAGGGCCAGTGTTTCTATGTTTTCTTCCATGTCTAAGCAAATAAAACTGCCTACATGTTGGTTTGTGCTAGTGGGGGATAAAAGGGATAATTGGTCAGTCCCAAGTGTAGTTATTGTGGGTACTTTAAGATTTGGAACACCTACAAGCCTGTGGTAGAAATAGATATCCCATGGATATTACACGTTGAATCATATGTGTCTGGGCACCTTTGACTGCAGCTGCAGAAATGTTAACTTTAGACAAAGTTTTGACCCAGTACACTCTGGAGAAGGGCAGAAATGGTTCACATTCCATTATTTGTAAAGTTACCTGCTTTCATTATTTTTGCTACACTCATTTTATTTGATTTATGTTTTAGGCAACCTAAGAACAAGTAAATGTACAAGTAATGATTTAGTAAAATGAGTTGTTGCTTGATATCCATTACTTCATGTATATTAAGCACCACAGTAAAAAAAATCCATCCATTAAACAATTTTTAGGTTTTTTGCTTTTGTGATTTTTTTTTTTATACTTGCCTAACGTGTGTACTATAAAAAATTAATAGGGAAATAACTTGGTGGCTATTAATAATCCAAGCATAATTTTTACGAACACGTGTACTAAGTTGATGTAAGTGGAATAAAAGTTTTATGACGGACTTTTCAAATATTTGCTCTACAATTTTTCATGTAAATTAGTCTTTTGGTTCTGAGACTTCTCTAAAAGAAATTACACATTTTTGGAAATTTTCCTTATTCCCATTTGTCAGCTAATGGGCTTTTACCAAGTTTAAATACAAAATTAATCAAAACAAAAATACTACTCAATGTAACTGTTGTTACCAACCATGTCCCATTCCCCCCCCTCCTCACCCCACCCCCGGAAAACAACAACAACAACAACAACAACAAGTTTCTGTTGGGGGTGGGGGAGGGCTGTCAATTGTATAAAAGTAATGTGTTCAATTAAATTTTTTGGTATGTGGCCTTTTCTAACTTAGCAAGCCACAAATCACAATGTTCTTGGCCCCTCAGGATGTTGCATAGCATTAACGTTAAGTTTTGTGTTTCCATTTTTGGTTTTTAAGAATTTCTTTTTTTTTTTCAATAGTTCCTTTTTATTTCTTTTTCTTTTTCTTTTTTTTTTTTTTAAGGTTTATTTATTTATTTTATCCATTTTAAACCCCCCCTTTCCCATTTGCTGTTTTTGTGTCCATTCGCTGGGCAATTCTCTGTGTCTGTTTCCTGCCATCTCTTCTCATCCTCCTCCTCCAGTCTTCACCAGGATTCGATCCTGGAGAACTCCTATGTAGGAGAGAGGTGTTCTGCCATCTGCACCACCTTGGTTCCAGGTTTTCAGAGCTTTCCAAGCATCTCGTCTTGACTCTCCCGGCGTCTCTCTCCTGTTATGTCATCATCTTGCTGCATGGCTCCCGGGGCCTCACGGCTCACCACCACACAGAGCCTGGAAGCCCATGCGCCTTCTATATATATATATTTTATTTTATCGGGAGGTCCTGGGGATTGAACCCAGGTCCCTCCATTTGGGAGACGGACGCCCAACCGTTTGAGCCACATCCGTCCCCCTAAGAATTTCTTGATACTCTCATAGCCTGCTTTCAATTTTGATCCTTTATGCTTTGTATTTGTGAGGTATGCAGGATTATCTTCCCTTTTTAGCCTCCTTCTGTCTCATCAGCAACTATGCCTACTTGGTGGCTTTGTACTTGGTAAAAGGCCACATGATCTTTCTGGCTCCACTCAATGTCCGAGATACTATTCCTCCCTCCCTCCCTCTCTTTCTCTCTCTCTCTCCCTCCCTCTTTCTCTTTCTTTCTTTCTCTTTCTTTTCTTTCTTTTTCTTTCCTGAATACATGAACATACACAAACAATAATGTACAGCAGTAGTTGTGAACTTACAAAGCAAACATACGTAATATCATACAGGGCTCTCATATCTCACCCTACCACTAATACCTTGCATTGTTGTTAAGCATTTTTAACTAATGATTAAAGAGCATCCTCAAAATATTACTACTAACCAAAGTATTTCCCCCCAACCCACCCTATTATTTTTTAAATATATTTTTTATGACAGAAGTTGTAAACTTAAAAAACAATCATGCACAGGTGCAAAATTCCCAAACAACACCCCTCTATCAACCCACCACACCGTGGTGGAACATTTGTTACAAATTATGAGATAATATCATCTGACTATTACCAGGTCCACAGAGTATATTTCACATACATTTTCCATACTCCCTCATTATCAATATAGTACATCTTTGGCAGAGATGCAAGAATATTACATTATTACTGTTAACCACAGTACATAGGTCACTCCAGTTGTATTTTTCCCATGTGTACTACCATCAACCACAATTCTCATCCACCTTTGGGTTTACTGTGCTATTCAGTCCCTAAATTATTCTCTAGCTTTCTGTCAATTGACATTTACATCCCTAGACTACCATTTTCAGTTACATCCCCATTTATAAACCAGCTGTTACTCACTATAATGTGTTACCATCAACTCTGTACATTTCCACACTTTTACAGTAAAGCTAATTAAACCTTATACATACATTAAATATCAGTAGTCCATCTCAGTTCTCCTCTTATCTTCTTTTAGAATCCACCACCTACCACCAGGTCTTGAAGATATTTTCCTACATTTTCTTCTAGAAGCTTTATGGTTCTTGTTTTTATAATAGGTTTTTGATCCATTTTGAGTTAATTTTTGTATAAGGTGTGAGATGGGGTCCTCTTTCTTTCTTTTGGCTATGGATATCCAGTACTCTCCACACCATTTGTTGAATGGACTGTTCTGCCCGAGTTGGGTGGGTTTGACAGGGTAATCAAAAAATCATAGATGTGAAGGTCTGTTTCTGAACCATCAATTCTGTTCCATTGGTCTATGTGTCTGTCTTTTTTCATGTACTGTGCTGTTTTTACCACTGTAATATGATTTAAAGTCCAGAAGTGAGAGTCCTCCAACTTCGCTTTTCCTTTTTAAGATGTTTCTGGCTATTCAGGACCCCTTATCCTTCCAAATAAATTTGGTAATCATGTTTTCCATTTATTTAAAAAATGCTGGTGTAATTTTCATTGGGATTGCATTGAATCTGTACATCAATTTGAGTAGAATTGACATCTTAATGATATTTAATCTTCCAATCCATGAGCATGGAATGTTCTTCCAATTATTTAGGTCTTTTCAAAATTTCTTTTAAAAATGAGTTGTAGTTTTCTGAATACAAGTGCTTTACATTGTTGGTTAAGTTTATTCCTGAATATTTGGGTTTTATCTGTTATATTATATTTTCACCACTCTTTTGACACTTCCTTTTATTGATATAATCTTCATTTCTAGACTTTCTCCCAGGCCTCTCTCTCCTGTCTTTTCTTTTCTTTCTGTAGCATGCCCTTTAGTATTTCCTGCAAAGCAGGTCTCTTGATTACAAACTCTCTCGGTTTCTGTTTATCTGTGAATATTCTAAACTTGCCCCAATTTTTGAAAGACAGTCTTGCCAGATATAAGATTCTTGGCTAGAAGTTTTTCTCTTGCAGTATCTTAAATATATCATACAGTGCCTTCTTGCCTCCATGGTTTTTGGTGAGAAATCAGCACTTAATCTTATTGGGTATCTCTTATATGTTATGCATTGCTTTTCTCTTGCTGCTCTCAGAATTCTCTCTTTGTCTTTGGCATTTGACATTCTGGTTAGTATGTGTCTTGGAGTTGGTCTATTTGGATTTTTTTGGATGGGAGTACGTTGTGCCTCTTAGACACGGATATCTATGTCCTTCAATAGGGTTGAGAAATTTTCTACCATTATTTCTTCAAATATTCCTTCTGCTCCTTTTCCCTTCTTTTCTCGGTCTGGGACATCCATGACATGTATGTCTGCATGTCTCTTGTTGTATAGTTCCCTAAGACCTTCTGCAAGTTTTTTTAATCTTTTCTTTATCTGTTCTTTTGTATGTTCACTTTCAGAAGCCATTTCTTTAAGCTCACTAATCCTTTCTTCTGCCTCCTCAAATCTGCTATTATATGATTCCAGTGTATTTTTAATTCCATTTTTTGCACCTTTCATTCTCATAAGATCTGCTATTATTACTATGTATGCTTTCAAATTCTTGTCCTTGTCCAATGTCTTAATATCCTTAATTTCTTTAGCGATCTCGTTGAATTTATTAAGGAGATTTGTTTGAACATCTACGATTAGTTTTCTCAACTCCTTTATGTCATCTGGAGGCTTATCTTGTTCCAACTGGACCATATCTTCCTGTTTCTTGGTGTGGATTGTAATTTTTTGTTGGTGTCTTGGCATCTGACTTACTAAAGTATTTATTATTGGTGCAGTTTTTCTCTTTAGTTTAGGGCTTCCTGCCCTTTCTCCCTTGCTGGTTGTGTAGTAGGAGCCAAGGATATAGTTGGTGCTATAAACTGTGGAGGCTCAAGCTGCCCACATTGCCCCAAGGACCAATGAAGCTTCTCCCAACTTTCTCCTTTACCAGGAGTAGGGACAGAGCCACAGCTGTGTGTGTAATAATCCAACTCATGCAAGCCTAGACTGTAGTTGCCCAGAGAGACTGATGAAGCTTCATGCCCCTTTCTCTCCTGCCAGGGGTGGGGATGGAGCTGCAGGTGTGGGCAGCAATCTATGCAGTGCAGGTCCAAGATGACTGCAGTTGCCTCGGTAGACTTCCGATTATTCAGTCTATGCCAGCTAAATGTACCTGCAGTTACCTGTATAGGCTGGTGCAGGGCCCACCAGCTTCTCCCTGCTAGAGGTGGGACTGAAGCCTAGTCTAGGGCTGCAGGCCAATGTGGGTGAAAGAAACTGGTCTCTACTGCCACTGTGATTTTCAGTCAGTCCGGCTTCCCCTCGTGCTGGGGGTGGAGTCAAAATGGCGGCTTCTGGCCTCCTTCTGTCTTGAACAGGCTCAAACTTTAGCTATGCTTAGGGTTATACTTCAGTCAGCCGAATTTACTAATCAGTAGCTGAGATCTGTGGCCAACCGTCTCTTCCTACCCTGTTTTTGGGAAATGGAACTTCCAATACCTGCCACAGAATAGCTCCTGGGGTGACTTGTGCTGCCAAAGTAGGATGATCACCAGCCTCCACCATGTGGCCTATAGTTTCCCAGGGAGGCTGGCTTAGCTCTTCCCACCTTCCTCCCTACTCGAGGTGGGCCTGGGGCTTAGGCTAGAATTGCAATCTGATCTAGATGGAAAGATGCTGGTCCCTACCAGCACTGTGATTTTCAGTCAGCCCCGTTTCCCCTCTCGTCAGGTGCAGAGTTAAGATGGTGGGTACTGACCTCTTTCCGACCTGGACAGGTTCAAACTTTAGCTGTTCTTAAGATTATACTTTAGCCCTCCAAATTTACTCATCAGTTGCTGAATTTGGTGCCCAACTGTCTCTTCCTCCCCCACTTTTGGGAAGTGGAGCTTTCAATTCCAGCCATGAAACAGCTCCCCAGGCGGCTTGTGCCTCTGGTGGAGGATGGGTACTGGCCTCCGTGGTGTGGAGTGCTCTACTTAAAAATCTTCTGCAAATGGGCAGTCTCCTCCTTCCATTCTTTCAAAGATGTTGCAGGATGCACTTCTGGTCTCCTGGAACCCCCAGACAAGTGCTTTAGATAGCTCTGGGTGATCACCAACTGCCCTGTAGCAGGAGCTGATTCTAGGAGCTCTTTACTCTGCCGCCATCTTGCTGGTTGTCTGTCCCTTCTACCCTGCTTCTTTTGCTTGCATCCTACAGACTGTTTCCTTCATCCTGTTTACTGCAGCAAATCTCTCCTTAGTTGATGAGATTGTTTTTCTCCCTGTAAGCCCTTCCTATCTTAAATGGTCTGTCATTGCTGGCCTTTAAATCCTTCCTCTTCCTCCATTTTCTAAATAATGATGAGGCTAAGTTATACCCAAAGCACGCCCTACAGACTCTTTCCTTAATACCTTGCAGGAAATACCAAACAAAAATACCATTTTAAAAGAGGTGTATTTTTTACCCCCTCTTCTCTTCTGTCTTCCCTTCCCTTCCCTTCCCTTCCCTTCCCTTCCCTTCCCTTCCCTTCCCTA
>JAKSZT010054017.1:1527717-1637223 GCA_026826555.1 Tolypeutes matacus | reverse complement strand
TCATAGTTAAGGAAAGTTTAAGCTAGTCTGAGGAGATGGATCTTACTCAGTTAAATTATAAATAAAATATGAAACTTATTTTAAAAAAATTAATTTCCAAATTTTAACCACTACAATCTTATATAAATATTATTCTTTCTGTTTATGAATTTTCTTTTGGGTAGGTGATTTCATTTGTCATTTTTACCCACAGCCGAATTAAGAAAGTAGTTTCCATCTATGGAAGCAGCATTGATGTGGAACTCCAGCAGAGGGCAGTAGAATATAATGCACTTTTTAAAAAATATGACCATATGAGGTAAGTGAAAGAAACTAAGCAATGCATGTGCCTGTTAAACAAATTGTCATGGTAATCCCTAAAGGAGACAGCCTTATTCCTGGTGCTTTATTAACTAGATGAGACAGTTGTGTTTAGTTTTAATTGGTTGGCAGCTTCTGTTTTGCCCATCTTCTAATCTCCTTAGCTTCTAAAGAAATCAGTTAATTGTGTTCTTTCTTCTCTCTTGCACCCTCTTTTTGCTGTAGAATGTTTGCTTCATTTTTTGTTTTTAAAATATTTGGTTAAGAAATGGGAGTATTATTTGTTCAAGAGAAATAATCTCATTCAAATCCTATCACATTAACATTTTTATGTATGTCATTTTTTCTATTCAGTATCTTCTTGACTGGAGACCATTAATGTATATTGTTTCACATTTCTTTCATTCCAGTATCTTATACCAGTGAAATGTGTGCTTTGGGATTTAGGTGAACAGATTGTCTGTTTAAAGTTTCTTGTCTGCCCTTAATCCAGACAGGAATTTAGGTCATGCATTCTTGTAATCCAGCTTCTATTTCAGTTTGGGGGGATGGGGAAGAAAGATGGCACTCCATGTTTGCCTTCGGCATTGTACAGTGATTCATTTAGATAGGGAATCCAGTTTAACTGTCTAGAGTATAACCACTTTAGGTTCTTCCAGGTCTGCTCTGCTTGAGAGAATGCCAGTCATGGAAAAAGTGACCACAAATGGTCCTACTGAGATTGTGCAGACAAATGGAGAAACAGAACCAGCTCCGCTGGAGACCAAACCACCACCCTCTGGGCCACAGCCCACCAGCCAGGTAGCTTTTCACTCCTTATCTGGGGATCCTGGTGGTCTTATAGTTCCTTCAGCTTATCTCTTATATTTTTACGTATTGAAAGAGCTTTGCATTTGATGTGGATTAGACAAATGACTAATGAATTGAGCTATTATTTTTGTGTTTAGGCCAATGATTTATTGGATTTGTTGGGAGGAAATGACATAACACCTGTTATTCCAAGCGCACCTACAAGCAAACCATCTTCTGCTGGTGGAGAACTTCTTGATTTGCTGGGAGATATCAACCTCACAGGTAAGATCAGACTGGAGCTATTTAATGTCTGGATAGGGAAAAAGGCCTTGGGGCAGGGGGAAGAATTATACTGAGCACACAGCCTTTTTAAATAGCACATGAATCAACTGAATATGGGTTAGGCTAAGTGAGATGGAAGAATAGAATGTTCAAAAAATGAATATAAGCTGCTATACTAAATGCTTTGAAGATAATTTGTAGTGTTTCCTTAAGGGCCAATTTCAATTTTTGGGAGAATAAATTATTCATAGTATTTTAAGATATAATGAACTAGTCTCTCTCAGGGTCAGAAAGAGTATTTCTCAAGTCACCTCTGCTTTTAGTTAGTGTCCCAAGACATCACTTTTTCTAGGTTTCTTTCTACTCGTAGTCAGTTTTCAATAGTTATGGTCATTTGTGGGAAGTGGAGAGATGTTAACCTACTATCATCTTTCTTTTCTTTTCCTTATTTTTTTCTTTTCCTCCTCCCCACTCCCAATTATTAAAGCAGTGGAAGGAGAAAATCATCCATAATTCTAACATCAAACATTAGGTCTCTTCATTTTGGAATATTTTTTCTTGTCTTTGTTTTTGTATAGTAGACATTTGTAATTGATGTATTCAGAGATTTTATAAACCCTTGAGTCCAAGAATATCATTGTAGCATAGAATTTCTATCCTAAATTACAATATAAAGTATAACTGAAATATTAAAATGACCCTTCAAAATATAATGGGGAGGGCTTTCTCTGCCTAGAGGAGCCCGCACCAAATCTTGGTGTGTATTTCTGTCTTTTTCTCCCATTTCTCAGCATTTTCCCCATTTCCCAATAAATTATTTTTATTGGCCTAACTAAAAAAAAAAAAGAAATAATGGGGAGTTAACAGTATACATGACCTCAAGTAGTAAACAGCCATAGGGATAAAGATTTATTGTGATCACTGATATGGAGGCCCTGGCCACCGGAGGTTATGAGGGAAGGGAGAGGGAAAAACAGGTGTAATATGGGGGCATTTTCGGGACACTGGGATTGTCCTGATGTTGCAGTGATGGATACTGGCTGTTATATATTTTGTCATAATTTACAAAATTGTGCGGGACGGAGTGTAAACTATAATGTAAACTATAATCCACACTTAGGGGCAATGCTTCAATATGTGTTCATCAATTGTAACAAATGTACCACACTAAATGAAGTACCTTGTTCATGTGGGAAAGTGTGGGAGGCGTAGGGAGTGGGACATATGGGAATAACCTATTTTTTTTTTTAAGATTTACTTATAATATTTCCCCTCCTCGTTGTTTGTGTTCGCTGTCTGCTCTCTGTGTCCATTTGTTGTGCGCTTTCTGTGTCTGCTTGTTTTCTCTTTAGGAGGCACCGGCAACTGTACCCAGGACCTCCCATGTGGGAGAGAGGCACTCAGTCATTTGAACCACCTCCACTCCCTCCTTTGTTGTGTCTCTCATTGTGTTTCCTCTTTGTGTCTCCTTGTTGCATCATCTTGTGTCAACTCGCTGTGCCAGCCCATTGGGTCAGCTTGCTGTCTCACTCATCTTCTTTAGGAGGCACCGGGAACTGAACCTGGGACTTCCCAGTTGTAGGCGGACGTCCAAATGCTTGAGCCACATCTTCTTCCCTTGTAGGCAGACGTCCAAATTCTTGAGCCACATCTGCTTCCCTCCTCTATATTTTTTTTGTAATATGTAATTGAAAGCATTTTAAAAAATATTAAAGTATTAAAAAAAATAAAATGAACAACAAAAAGATTTATTCTGATTGCAGCTGACTCCAGAGCTCATGATTTAATGTCTGCATTTTAATAAAATTTTAGAATGTTACTTGTCATGTACCTCTGAGTCATTCATAAATAGTCTATTTCAGATCCTCATATGCCAAAGGTATAGTGGATACATGGAAAAGCAAAAACAACCCTATAGTTAAACAGAGTGTATAGATGATATGCTTCACTTAACATACTAGCATTTCCCATGTTAGTACATAAACTTCATAATTATAATTATTATTAGAGCTTGTTGTTTCATCAAGAAGTTTGTGCCATTATTTCCTCAGTTCCTTACTGTTGGGCATTTACTTTATATCTAAATTTTTCTTGTCTTAAATAATGCCTCAATCTTCATCACATCAATTTGTCCTTATTTTGGATTCCTTTTTTAGACTAAATTACGTAACCCCTCTGTATCTGTTTAAAACAGATAAATAGTCACCTTATAGGGTATTTGTGAGGAATGGTGACCAATTGGTCCTATTATTTAATTAATTTTAATTTCTCTGAGCACATAGAATGTTTAATATCCACATATTTGCATTATGCATGAATTTCCTTTTTGCACATTTCTTTTGTATCCTTAATCCATTTATCATGGAGCCTTAAAGTTTTGGTTTTGTTTTTTTATTTCTTGTTTTCCTAAATGTTATGAAAAAGCAAAATGTTAATATAGTAAAAAGGCATTGGTTCTCAGCTGGCAGATATTCTGCACCCCACCCCCACCCCCTCAGGGACATTTGGAAAGTCTGGAGACATTTTTGGTGGTTCCAACTGGGAGAGTACTACTGACATTTAATGGATAAAAAGCCAGGAGTGCTGCAGAACCTCCTACAATGCACAGAACAGCTCTCCACAAGGAATTATCCATCCTAAAATGTCGTTAGTGTTGATGACACTAGTCATTAGTTTAAGGATATACTCATGTACAGCTCTACTCTTCTTCCCAAATTATTCTCCCTTTTGGTTGTACCAGTTTACATCCCTACAGCACAGCTCAGATGTTCTCATTGCTCCATTTTCTTACTCTATTGGTATTGGCTTTGGCATTATCAATAGCAGTGATAACTGATTACACTGAAAGTTTTGCTCTTGTGATGCATTTGAAATAGTATCTCATGGTTTTAAATTCCATTTCCCTTATTACTTGTAAGATTGAACATCTTTTTATACATTTTCCTTTTCATTCAGCTTCTCCTGTGAATTGCTTTTTCATATTTCTACCTGCTTTTTAATTGGACTTTTTTCTTATTGATTTGTAGAAGATAGTTCTGGGTACTCATCCATTCATTATTATATAGCACTATGGTCTCTCTTTCTCCTTTTTTACAGTGTTTTTAATTTACAGCATTCTTAATTTTAAAATATTTAAATTTGGGGAGCGGCTGTGGCTCAATTGGTGGGGCTCCCGTTTGCTATATGGGGGGCCCCGGGTTCGGTTCCCGGGGCCTCCTGGTGGAGGCGGGCCCGCCCGCACGGCGTGGTTGGCTGACCCGGCGAGCGCAAGCAGCAGGGGGGGGATAAATGAATAAATTTAAAATATATATATATATATATATTTAAATTTTTGGTTCTTTTCTTTATGGTCTATGCTTTTTGTGTCTTAAGGAATCCGTCCCTACCCTGAAATCATAATAGTTTTCCCCTATATTTTCTTGGTGAGTTTTGATATGCAAGCTAAGATTGACCTTCCATGGGAATGTTTCCTTTAGGTTCTCCAGCTGCTGCTCCTGCCCCTGCCTCAGTCCCACAGATAGCTCAGCCCCCCTTCTTGTTGGATGGGCTTTCATCACAGCCTCTCTTCAATGACATTGCTGCAGGTAGGATTACCATTGTTACCGTTATTACATGGAGTATTGAGCAATGAGATGTGGATATTGAGGAAAGAAAGTAATAAAAAATATATATATTTTATATATATATATATATACATGAATATACATAAATAATTAATGTATAGTAAAATTTGTGAGTTTATGAAACAAAATAATTTTGCAAGCATTGGATTGGCTACAATTACACTGATCTTCCTGTTCTTTCCCAGGCATCCCCTCCATCACAGCATACAGTAAGAATGGCTTGAAGATAGAATTCACCTTTGAACGGTCAAATACCAACCCCAGTGTCACAGTGATAACGATACAGGCTTCCAACAGCACAGAGCTAGATATGACAGACTTTGTTTTCCAGGCTGCAGTACCAAAGGTACTACAGTGACTTTTTTGCCTTTTTCCTTTGATTAAAGATTGGCTGAGTTTACATGTGTTTGGTATGGGATATATTTTAATGTGTAGTAATTAAACTATTAACCCCCAACCAAATGATAATGTAGCTAATATGGTTCATTGAAGCATCTCATCTTTACTAATTAATTTTTACTTGGTTGCAATATTGTTGCAATTAGAATTATAGGATAAATAAAGGAAATTCTAATAGCAAGAGAACAGAGTTCTACAAGGTGATCGGTTAATGGCTCAGAGCATTGGGACAGGTTAGGGTTTGGTAATAAAGTGGTAAAGACTTATTGTACCATGGAATTAAAGTTAATCAAGATGGGAGATTTTGTTTGGTATTCTCTTCTAGTTAATCATTAGATCAGAATTAACTTTTTTCTCTCAAAATATAAGTGAGAAAAACATTTCTCCTTCACGAACATTGTGTTTGTTATTAATGTAATGACTTTGATTTTGTAAACTGAAGTTTTGTTTATGTCAAATTTTAGTTTAAGGAATATATATGCTTATTTTAAAATAATGAATAGTTTTGAATAAAGATAAGTTCAGAGTGAGGGGTCAGCAAAATTTTTCTGTAGAAGACCAGAAATTAAGTATTTTAGCCTATGTGGTCTCTTGCATTTTCTCAGTTCTACCATAATAGTGTAAATGCAACCATAGACAATAGGTGAAGAATGAGTGTGGCTCTGTTCTAATAAACATATGGTGGACTGTACTTGGCTAGCCCATGGGCCATAGTTTGCCAACCCCTGATTTAGACTAACCTAATTCTTGTGGTGACATGTGAAGTATGGCTTTCAGACAACACGCTTGAAAATTGAAGACATTTTATTTGTGGCTACTTTTCAACCTTCTTTGCTTGCATTTTTTTTTACAAATAAGAATAGTGTAGATGTTTTAGAAGCAGGGAAAGTGGTTAAGAACATGAGTTCTGGGGCCATTCTGTTTGAATCCCAATACTAGTTATATTACCTTTGGCAAGTTATTTAACCTCAAGGCTTCTGTTTTGTCATTAGCATTTATTCCTTGTTATGAGGAATAAATGAGTTCTGTGTGCTGGTTTCTGTTTTAAGCTCTTTCATGTGTTCATTGCTCAGTACATGTTAGCTGCTTTAGCTTAGGGTTTTACACGTTATTTTATGCTACAGTTTAGCAACATAACATGTCTGCTATTAAAGCATACCCTCATCCTTGCTGTATTGCACAATGCCTTTTTGCATATCATAATGATGTATCCTGAACTTCAAAATGTCATATTTCATAGATTCTACTATGCACTATTTTCACTTTTTAACATCTCTGAAATTGAGATGCATTTAAAAATTGCTTGTCTAGTTTAAGTGGCAGCATTTTTTCTTTGTCAATGATACATAAAATAGTATGAATTACAATCAATGGCATCTTATGTTTAATGGACTATAGTAGTAAGAAATCATATTTTAGCTTACATAATTTATCTTGACTATAGAATTTTGAATAAGTCTCCAAATAATCTGTGCATTGAGATTGAATCTTTACTCTTATAATTTTTGACCTTATAGGTTTTTTTGGCTTTTTTTAAAAAACAAATCAATTTTATTAATACATATTAATACAGGCCTTCCAAAGTATACAATCAGTAGTATTTGGTATAATCATATAGTTGTGCATTCATCAATTTAATCATTATTAGAGCATTTTCATTAATAATAATAAATAATAAAATACAAAAAAATAAAAACCCAAAAAACTCAGCCTCTCAATCTCTCTCTGCTTCTCCTGCAGTACATAGCTACTCTTCTGATTCTGTCTTTCTAGTTTTAGAAGACTAAACTTTTGGGAAGGATTTTTTAAATCCTAGTACAAAGAATAGATTCATAGTATAATCTAATTTACTTAGCTTGCTCATAGCACTTTCACAACTCATCCTTGTAAACAAACAACTAACCTTCCCCTGTTCCCCCTCCCCCCACCCCCAGTACTCAATAAATTTATGGCATTGATCCTGATCTTTTCTACTTACTAACAAGTTGACTCTTTCCTACCTTTCTTTCACCTCTGTCATGTAAGGGGAGGCCTTGAAACATTCCATGTTATCCAGTCTTTAGGAAACAAAAGTTCATATGACCAGGTTCAAATTATCCAAATACTCAAATGTATAAATGTCTATTTATTTGGTGACCTGTATATTGCTTTGTTACGTTTGGAAAGCTTTTTTTTCTTGTTTTTTTTTTTTCTGGCTATGCTTAAGCTGTAGGTACCCATTTTTCATCTGCATAGTTGATGGTTGAATTAGTTAAGTTGCCAGAATAAGAATTGGTTACTTTTTAAAAAGTGGTAGACTAAAGTTCCTTCTGCAAGAA
The DNA here is from genome assembly GCA_026826555.1 of Tolypeutes matacus. Taxonomy (NCBI): domain Eukaryota; kingdom Metazoa; phylum Chordata; class Mammalia; order Cingulata; family Chlamyphoridae; genus Tolypeutes; species Tolypeutes matacus. The sequence goes on along the minus strand of JAKSZT010054017.1, from coordinate 1,629,509 downwards.
AGAGGAGAGTGACTCACTGCTAGTTTTCATGATCAAAGACCTAACAATGGGTTTTACAAATACCATGACATGACAGTCAGCCCACTTACTATGAATGGCTGATATCTAAAAAGCAAATAAAACTTAGTAGTAAATCTGTTACTGGAACCATCGGCTGGGTACCTAACTTATTTTTATTTATTGACATCTGTGACATAGTATTATTAAGTGTATTACCTTTTCTGAATAGTGCCCCTTTTCCCCTCTTAGACATTCCAGCTGCAGCTTCTGTCTCCTAGTAGCAGCATTGTCCCAGCATTTAATACAGGAACCATCACACAAGTCATTAAAGTTCTGAATCCACAGAAGGTGAGTAGTACATTTGAAGACAATATCTGAGCAAGGTGAAAGCATATTTCCTGAAATTAAATTCTGATTTGTTTCCCTGGGTTTTTCTGACTCATAGTCATAGAAAAGATCTATTAAAATGTCTGGTCCAACATCCTTGTTCTTTTGTAGATAATAAGCTGAGCCAGAGACATTAAATGCTTTTGTGGCATCTTGTTAAAATGTAACTTAAATAAAAACAAACAACAACAACAACAAAAAACTCCTCTCTTTAGAGGCTTAAAGGTCTAGCTTTCAGGTGGATAAAGCTTAGACATTTTAATCTTTATACCATTTGAAATTTGGGGTAAGAGCTCTTAACCAAATATCCATACTTGCTACTGTAATTATTAAGCATAGCAAAAATGAAGGCATTTTTATGAAGTAGCCAAATGAAAAATAGCTTTATAAACTGAAGTAAAATTAAGCAATGTTTTTATTTTATCTTCTGAAAGATGTAAATTGGCTTATAATTGAATTATCTTATAACTCCTACTGTTAACTGCAATAGTACAACTAAATGTAGAGCATAAGATGAGTATGTCTTTATCTCAGTTTTCCAGAAACTTGGATACAGGGTTGAGTCCTTTCAAAACACTTAGCAAATGTTTGTATGCTCCCAAGTGGTTCTTTCCTTTTAATGCAGTTGTAAGATTAAAGCCATCCAGGTATTCTGAGGTGTTCTGGAAATGTACTTCCATTTGATGGCATGATCATTTTGTAGCTAGAGTACTAGGTGGTTTTGTTTTGTCTATTTGTCATTTTTAAGAGACAGCTTTACTTTTTATAAAAGTATTGATCCCTAAGATCAAAAGTATGTTGGGCTAAACAGATTCTAGCTATTTTATTTCATTGTGTAATTTATGACTCTCTTGTTCTTACAGCAACAGCTGCGGATGCGGATCAAGCTCACATATAATCACAAGGGCTCAGCAATGCAAGATCTAGCAGAAGTGAACAACTTTCCCCCTCAGTCTTGGCAATGAGGGTCTGGCACCATTCTCATTCTTATCCCACTCAATCAAAGGAACTCTGGGAAGGAGGTTGTGATTGCTGGCAAGTCCCCCCCAACTGTACCATGGGATGAGGAGCCGAAGAGAACTGTTGAGGAGGATTTTCCTAAAGTTATTGCTGACCTTGAAGCATTGTTAAAGACTAATTTCCTCTTCTCCACTATTGAGGCTGGCTGCTTCTGGAGGCTACTTTGCACTCTTCCTCCTCTTCTCCTTTTTCCGCACTTCCTTTCCCTTCCCACATTTACAGCCAGAATCAACATTCCCTGGGCCCCTGAGGAAATAAGCAGCTGGTCTAGAGGAGAGGACTGGAATTCATGGCAAGAAAACACTCACTCTGTTTCTGCAGCAAAGATTTGCCCCTTCTGTTGTTTCTCTGTGGACTGGGCGAGGTGGGGTCTATACTCTTCACTAGCTGGGTTACCATCTTCAGGCGCTTTTTACATCTGGCGTTCAGAATGGAAGTGTAATAATGGACATTAGGGAGCCCTGCCTTTTTCTACTGGTTCCCCCAACGTTTGAAAGAGGCATTAGGCTCCTGGTAGCCTTTTCTGTGCATTGCTGTATACACACAGACACACACATGTATGTATGTTTGTTAGCAAGAACTGGTCAGACCTTGAGAGGTTATTTGTAAACACTGGACAGATGCAGTTATAAAGAGCTTTTGTTGAGATTTGGCACGAAGGATATGGTGCTCTATTTGTAATAGAAACTTCCAGGGCTCTTCCAGCTCCCGTTTCTCATCATTCTTTAGCTGTAGTCATGAATACTCTCCATGATTTTCAAAATTGATTTCCCTCTAAGTGCAAAGTGGACAGCTTCTAAAAGATATATTAATAATTAATAGTGCCCCTACTCCCACTACAAATTTTAAAGTTTCTCCTAAGCCCATAACTTGCCTGTTGAACTGTGGTAAATGGGTGGAAAAAGGAGTTCACCAGTTTTAAAGATCAAACTCCTTAACAAAAGTACTTTTGCCCATAGGAGGAGTGAGTATCAGACTCATCCTAGAGCATATTGGAGTCATATTCTCCATTACTCCAATCTTCCTTTTTATTTCCTGAGCCTGGCTTGGACCTTGGCATTCCGTTTGAATTCCTTCTTCTAACTGGAACATTTGTGTTGTATCTGTAACACTGGCACTGAAATAAAGACCACACGGTTAAATAAATCTTTCCTATATTGTACTTTATGATGTTGGAATGAAGCCTTATAGCTTCCTTGCCCCCTATGTCAGAGGAAGTCTTATGGACACCATTGGGTAGGAGTATTCTTTCCTGAGTCTTAAGAAATTGGTCTCTTGAGAGAGGCCAAGCTCATGAACATCTGCATCAAAGGCTTGAGGTCTGGAGCTTTTTGAACTAGTGGGAATGCTGAGTGCTTTTTAGAAAGGACCCTTGTGTTATTAAATATTAAAATTGAGTTGCTGGAATGAGGTAAACGTGACTCTGCTGTGGCACATGTTGAATGTACTATGTATGTTCAAGTATACAGGCACCATGTCTTATATAATAAAGAAGAAGGAAAAAAATGAGGCCCACCCTGCTCTTAAAATGTTTGCAATCATTACTGTATTTAATAATGACCACTTTGCTTCAGTCTTAAACCTGGGTACAAATATCCATTTTTCCTTCTCGATTCCACCAAGCCTTTACTTAAGATCTTCAGTGTTTTGTCAAATCTAGGTCTGTATCAGATGCTAGACTATTCCTAACATTTGACAAACTGGAGTTGAACCAAAGGCTCCAAAGGGGGAAACTTTCTGGTTTTATTAGTATGTAAGAGCAAGACCTGCTAAAACTTAATCCCATGGGTAAATGGTTGACTGAATCAAGAAGAGAATATTATCCTGGTGCATAGTTTTCAGTAAAGTAAGTGTGAACTAGTGCATATTCAAGAAACCTTCAAAGGTTTCTTTTCAGACTGATTTCATTGGATGGTTACTTAATGCTGTGAAACATGATAGGATTAACATAATATTGGTGGATTTCTTGAATATAATTTTTGTCTTACATTCCTCTTTGTGGCAGAGGTTTTATTTTTCTCTCTCACAATTGTAGTTAACCAGCTCAGGTGTTTTTTTGTTTGTTTGTTTTCTTAAACTGAGTTGAAGCTATAAAGAAATCTGCTGAAAACCTTGTTATAAGATAGTGCTAGCTAATGGAGCTAGAGAGAGTCTACTTGACTGACAAAGCATCTTCTTGGTTGATCATAGTTTTGAGGCAGAGTTTTGTGATCATCCATACTTTTGTCTACAAGGAATAAAAATATGGCCTTAATACAAAGGGTGCTGCATGATAACGATTTCGGAGACTAAACCTGAGCGCCATACTGAAATATTAGTAGCCAAGTAACTGCTTAGGATACTGATGGTCATGAAGACAGTTTCAAATGATTGGATCTTTGAAAGCTTCAGCGTGCCTTAAGCTTCCAGGATCAGAGTTAGTTCTCCTCTCACTTGGCCTTGCAGATAAAAGGAGAAATCTCTAAATTGTTGTGAACGCTTGCACAGTTCAGTAATTCCCTGGCATAACCATTCAAGGGGGAGCAAATTTGCATGGCCTTACAACTTTAGAGCCATTGTGAGGAAGGTGCGATTTCCATGGCTGCTTTAATAACCCAGGAGCAGGGAGCCTCTATACACTCTTCAACAATTTCACATGCACTTTTACCTCATTTTTCCTTCTTCCAGAGTAGTTTGTATCCTACATATTTCCTACCCACCTCCCCAAACAATCCTAAGGGAGAATTCATCTAAATAATCTCAAAAAACTGTAGGAAGGATGCTTTTCCCCGGAAGCTTTTCCCACAGTGCTCAGGTGCTGTTACTTTGAGGTGGTTTGGATAGTCATGGAATGTTTTCTGCTATGTATGGTGATCATCTATTAATTTGAAGTCTGTCTCATTTAACGAAACATTCTTCACAATAAATTTGGAAGGGGATTCTTTCCTCTTGCCTAGATTAAAAGTGTGGTTTGTACCCCTTGTTTGTCCTATTAATACATGAAACTGTTGAGCACCAGTGGTTTGAGTATTTCTATCCACTATATAATGTGCTTTCCATTTTTATGTCCTTCCAGAAGAGGTCGGAATTTAGGGAATACTGCTTTTGAGGTTCAGCTTCATTATTTTCTGCATTGGAAAATATTTGGGCCATGAGAGCCAGGGGAAAGAAAGAGTTTGAATCTGTATATTTTTTCCTAGTGAATGTATTTTAACATCAGTGTCCTAAACTGAGAGAGTGCTAGAGAGCAAAAAAATGGATATTCAAGAACCTTGTGTTTGGGGAGAAGTTGTGCATGTCTATGTACTTACGAGTTTGGGAATAGGGAGGATCATTGAAGAGAGAGTTGCTCAGAAAGTCCTCAAGTTTAGTATACTTTTGATCATCTTTGGCCTGGGAGGGTGGCTGCTCTTAAAACTGGATGTGAATAACTTTTTTTTTTTTTTTTTTTTTAAAGCAATAGCAGTGAGTGGGTCCCATCTACAGAGTTCCAGAATCTGGAACACTTAAACAGAAGAAAACGTTGAAGCATCTTTCACGGTTGCTTCGTGAACTTTCATGAGGCTGATTCTGGCTTCAAGATGGAACACTGAAGTGGTTTTTTGTTTTATTTTGTTGTGTCGTCCCTGTCGTCATCCGCCCCCCCCCCCTTAAAGAACCTGCTGTTGTGCTTTGTGTGTTTTGTTTTTGTTTTCTATTTGGAGGCCTCATGGGAAAAAAGCCTCCGAACTCTTTCCTTTATGAACTCTCACTGTGTTCCTGTAAAGTCCCTTTTCTTTCATAATGATGTAAGTTACATTTTCATTAAGCTCCATCACATCTTCTTTACTGTAAAAATATTAAACAGCTGTTTCCAAGTGGGATGGCTAATGAAGTTCTAATTATTGCAGGCATATTTTTGAGATGTAAAAAAAAATTAATGATAAGTCTTAGAGGTGAGTGAGGATTAAAATGGATGTAAACATTTACATGGGATGCATTAGAATTCTGTGTGTATTGTCTTTTGGTTGAAACAAATTATGAACAGTGACTAATAATAAAAAGTCAATACTCAATGATTTAAGATCTGCTTCCTTGCTTCTTACAAGTGGATTTGAAGCCTTGGATGAATTCTTATTCCAGTTTTGAGTTAAACTTCTGATTTACAATCAGAAATCTCAACAGGAATTTGAACACTAGTTCAAATACTAGTAGGTGTTACAGTAAAAAAAGTTTTTAATTTTAACTATAATATGATTGCTTACATGCTTCTCACACAAGGCAAAAAAAAAAATCAAAGTGAATTGTGAGCTGGGGTGGTCATGGAGTTTCATTTTAAGTTTCTTTGTTCAGGTAGATCTGTTACTGGGAAGGGGAAGGCCTCGCCAGCCAAAATGAGGCATATGCCCTCATTTGTGTTTTACTAACTTGACCGTGGAAATGAGTGTCTAGAAGCTTCAAGTTTGTTTTTTATTTTTTGAGGCATGCGGGACCAGACCTGGGACCTCCCATGTAGAAAGTAGGTACTCAACGGCTTGAGCCACATCAGCTCCCCAGGATTTTTATTACTCTTAACGATCCTGACAGCCCCTTGATTGAGAAGAGGAAGGGTGTGACAGTCCCTTGATTGAGAAGGAAATGTAGGCCTAGGCAATTATCTAGTTCATGTAGAATTGCCCTTTGACACTGATAAGCTACATTTCTATAATCTCTATATGGCTTAAAATTAATCTTCATATTAAATTTGCTTGACACTTTCATCTACATGTAGTTAAGTGCAAATGAAAAATGTACAATAAAAAGTTAGATGCTAGAAATTTACTTAATATGGTAAATAGAGTATCAGATATGAACTTCGGTCCCAAAGAACCAAATTCATTTTTATCACTTTTAAGGGTTTTCCACACTATTTCCTTCCCCAGTTCAATTGTCCCCATATTTGAAAATATGAAAATGTTCAAAGAAAGAATTTCTTCAAATCTCAAAGCCAGGTAAATACTGCTTGTTTATTTGGAAATAAAATAAGATCTATCTAAAATCCAGATTTATATCTGTTCAATCTGTGGTAGAATAAGGGATTCAGGCCTAAGGATGGCTTGGTGATTATCAAAGGAGTGGGAACTAGATGTAAACAGGTCAATGGTAGAGTCTTATGGCTCCTCTACCAAAATCTAATAGACATGAAATTTCCTTTTCCAGATTTCCTTTTTTTTGCTGTGATGATCAGGAAAAGCACCTGGGATAAAGGCTTTGCTTGTGTGTGCCCTGGGGTTGGGGGTAGAGGTGAGTGAGACCGTGTCTAGAGAGGGTATGCACAGCTGCTATAGGAAGGTTACAGAGCAGGGAGGGCTCCTAATGACTGCTCTGTCTCTTGGCTTGATCCAAACAGTGAATTCTGTAATGATGAACCTGCAGTGAGGGCAGATGGATTTTTGCACACACACAAAAAAATCCCAGAAGAATTTATTTTTAGGGTTAGTCTCAGCTGTTTACCATTTCTGGAAATTTTAGTTACATAACTCTTGGCATACATAATGCACACTGCCTTGAACTGGGAGAGAGCATGAATATGTGACCTTTGAAACAAGTGTAAGATGTTAATGGCAGTACATAATTTGAAAAAGAAAACTCAGAATCAACTGCTTGTCACCACTGGATTGGATAAATCAGATCTTCAATCATGGGGATCTTTAAAGGGAGTGGCATCTTAAGTTACCCCCTGAATCATCTCAGCTGGTGGTTTTTTTTTTTTTTTTTTTTTTTTTTTTTTCCCCGTTTTGTAAGGTACTATCTTAATAGTGTTGCCAGTATGGAGTAGTAAATACATAAACTTTTAGCATATACTTTTATTCTGAATTGATGCTTTAGCTCACTATCCCATTTATTAAACAAAAACAAAAAAACCATCTACCAATGCTATTCCCCAGCGTGAACTCAAACCCTGGTTCTGGGACAAGATCCTTCCCCCTCTGATGATCAAGCAATAAAGAACTGCTCATGAGATCTGGAGAAGGTAATGTGCAATACCTCAAGAAACAAGCTTCTGGAACCACTTATTCTGAGTCACTTGAAAATTTTTTTTAATTCTCACTGCCTATCCTTGCTCAAATGCACTTCTTTCTTCATATTGGAGCATGCCCCTAATAAACTTGAGTTCTTGCTGGGAGAAGAAGCACTGAAATAGGAATCTGACTAGTTTGCATAACTTTCTTGGAAGGAACTTCAAGATAGAAGGAAATCCCAGCAAGTGTACAACTTGCTGTACACTTTTTCACCTTACACCAGATTCTCGAGACAATTTTTTTTTTAAGATTCATTTTATTTATTTATCCCCACCCCCACCCCCTTGCTGCTTGTGCTTGCTGTGTGTGCGTTTTTCTGTGTCTGCTTGTCTCCCTTTGTTGCATCATCTTGCTGTGCCAGCCGTCAGCTCACTGCGCCTCCCAGGCCGACTTGCCTTCACAAGGAGGTCGCGGGAATTGAACCGGGGCCTCCCATATGGTAAACGGGAACCCAACCACTTGAGTCACATCCGTTTCCCTTGAGACAATTTTTAATTTATTAAAATGAGGCAAAACAAAAGAAGATTACTGGAGATTGGAACTTTGGTATATCCCAAGTAACTCATAGTAAAGGGAAAAAGTAGTAAACATCCTTTTTCTTTTACAGAATTTGTACAGGTTGAGAATCTGCAAGAGCCAAGTTTTGTCTTGGAATTTAAAATATCTCAAATAGACATATTTGTGCAATGAGAGGAAAAGGGACTACGTAGTTTGAACTCAACCTTTCTTGTCAAAGCCTACATCTGACATATTTTCAACAGGTAGTTGGTCTGGACTAGGCAAGCTGAAGCAATGGATAATTGATGATAACATCTTTACCAGATATTCTAAGCTCCAGAGATTATTGGTTTTCTGTTAGTAAATATCCTTACAAGTTGCTTTAAGACTTATCAACCTCTGTGTAAGAGGAGAAGGCCTAATATCTAGAAGTCTAGAAGTCTTGGAAATTCAGAATTAGAGTGGCTGCTATGAATCCCTATGTGTTATGCTCTTTGTATGTGTTAATAAATCTTCATAATAATTTAAGGCAATAGTCACCTCTCTCACAGCTTAGAACTAGAAGTTTAAGTTACTTGCACAAAGGTATATATAGGTCTAATAAGTGATGAGCTGAGATTTCAAAGCAGACTGACTCCAAATTTGGCCCACTGACCACAAAACTACTACCACTTCAGGAACTAAGGGAAAATGAAAAATTAACTTTTAAGGATTTTCTTTATTAACCTTGCAAATAATCTATGGTTCATAGACCGTATTATTGCTTGAGTCAGAGAACAGAATTCTGATAATTTTGCTAAATATGGCTGGGAGGTGAGCTGACACATTTTATGAGGTTGGGTCGAATTTCCTGAAGAAGGTCGTAAGCATCTCTAATAAGGAAGAGAAAGGGCCTTGGTAAGGTGAGTATTCTCACTAAATAGTTCATTCAAGGGCTTTGCAATGGAGGGTGACAGGCCAATTCCGAAGTAGAAAGGCTCATCGCAGAGAGACTTACAAGAGCCACCCTCAGCAGAGGGCAGCGGCCTTTCCCAACTGGCAGGTGCAGGCACCACCTGCCCCGTCCTCCTGCCGCCGCTTCAGAGGCGTCGATAGCAAATATTCCTCCCTGCACAGGGCCCTGCAAACCGAGCGCGGACCTCGGAGCAGGCCCGGCCCTCGGCCGCCTGCCGGCCCGGGACGAGCCACCCCGGCGCCGGGCCACGCCAGGGCCACGCCGAGCCCGCAGCTACGCAGGTCCGGCGGGGCTGCGGGAGGGGCGGGGCCCGCGACCCGGAGGGCGGGGCCGCCGGCCGCTCTCGTGCGCCGTCGCCGGCCGGCGAGCCCTGTGCAGTCTCCGCCGCCGATGGGGGAGGTGGAGCCGGGGCCCGCGGGCCCGCTGGAGCCCCCGGAGCCGCCCGAAGCGCCAGCGAGCCGCCGGCCGGCAGGGATCCGGGTGCTGAAGGTTAGGCGGGCAGGCGGGCTGGGGGGCGGGCGGGGGAGGGAGGGCAGAGGCCGCCCCCGCCCCGCGCGGTGGCCGCGGCGGCGGTGACCCCAGCCCCGCTCCAGTCAGCCTCGCGGCCCGGGCGCCCCGCAGCCGAGCCGGCGGCGCCGCGGTCCCCTCTGAGGCCTCCGCGCCGCGCCCCCGCCGAGGCCTCGGCCGCCGCCGCCCCCGCCGCTGCCCATCCCTGGCCGCGCGCCACCCGCCTCGCAGGCTCACGCCGCGGTCCGGTGGTCGCCGCCGCCCCCGCGGCCCTTCGGGGCCCGCAGCTCTCGGGCCGCGAGGGCCAGCGCGCTCGGCGCTGGAAGCACGCAGGGCTTTCTCCCCGGCCCCCCGAAGACAGCACCCCAGCGGGAGGATGGCGGCGGGGATTGGCCGCGCGCCGCGGGGCGCGGGAGGCTGTGCGGGTGGAGCGCGCACACTCTTCCCTCCCCGCGGCCAACCCGAGTTAGCCCGCGGCTCCCCGCTCGGGGGACGCGGGCCGGGCAGGCTGACCTGTCCCGCCTGGAGAGAAATCCCCGGAGGAGCTTAGTTACCGGGAATCGCCGAGCGTGTTGCGGAAGAGAGGGCTTGGGCAAAGGGGCACTCCTGCCTGCGGGAGCGGGGCTGACGGTCCTGGGAGACCGCGACGGGGGAGCAGTTATGCAACAGGCAGCCAGCCGGGCTTTGGCAGGAATTAGGGGAGGGGGAAGCGCGTGCAGGCTAGGGTGGAGGGGAACCCTGCAGGTGATGACTAGAAGTTTGAGTGCATATGGAATGTAGAGTGGGGCGGGGACAGAGAGGATGGCTTAAGGGAGGGATTGTGGGAGGCTGTCTGGGTGGAGTTTTCTATTAGCCTTTGAAATAGAAAAATTTTCTGTAGGTCAAATATGTAAACTGGGTGTCCTTCTGGAGGTGGAATGGAATTCATTCTAGAGTTTTAGAAGTGGAATGTAGCCAGGGAGAAGGAAGAGAGAAAATAAAGTTATTATAATATAGGACATCACGAAAAATGGGAACAGCAACAGCAAAAAGATTAGAAGGATCTGGTGAATTCATGAAACAACAGAAATTATAAGTGTAAAAAAAAAAAAATTATATATATATATATATATAAAATTTCTACCACTACCTCACAATTTTAATGCAGTGACTTAAATAACTTTTCATGGTTTAAATCTGACTTCTCCATAAACCTTGTATATATTTATTGTAATGTATTTAATCATAAGTTGCAAATATAATTACCCGGAAGCTTTTGGATATTCATTTAAAACTATAAGGCCACAAAAATGTAAATTGTAAAATAACTCAATGAAAAAAAATTCAACTGGTCTGGCTTATCAGGAAATGGCAGGTCTGAGAGAGGCATTGCCCTCTGGTCTAGAAGGTAAACAACCTTGGCTTTTTTTTTTTTTTAATAACTTGAGGGGAGGTAGAGAGTGATTGAATTGTTAGAGGGAATTAATTGAGAAATGAGGACCTTTATTGATGACAACCTAACACTGATTCCCAGAGATTCCAACCTGGGGACTATTAGAAGGATGCCAGAAATTGACTTAATTACAGTACGAGCTGGTGTAGTGGGAGGCTGAGAGTTTCTAAAGGCCTTTGCAGTCCTTGCCTCACTGCATACAGTAAACACTTTAAATAATTCTTGCAAATATATGGGATCAGCTATAGTGATTAGGTGCTCTGTGTTTCACACACACAAAAATTATAGCCAAGTGGTTGAATTTTGTGCCAAGGGAAGCTAGAAAAGAATATGTATACATAAAACTTCCTGAATTGGGAAGAAAGTCATAATCTCCCACACTGTCTCTGAAGACCTTTTGAAAAAAAGTGCAACTTTTTTACACTTGGTATGAAATCATGAACATCATTATTATTAAATAATACAGATTTTCATTAAAAGGTATCACTAAGTGTAACTCAGGTAGACTATATCTATGTCCATTTATGTGGGTTATTGGAAAATTTCATTCAAAACCTGCCTGTAGATTCATTTAACATATTGCTATTTAGAATGTACACCTTTACAATTGTTGAAATATAAGTATGATATCTTTATTACTTTTAACAATATTAGGAGTACTTTTGAAGCATACTTGTTTTAATTTTAATTTTAATTTTTTTTAGAAGGCACTGGGGATTGAACCCAGGACCTCATTAGTGGGAAGTAGGCTCTCAACCACTGAGCTACACCTGCTCCCGAAGCATAGGTTTTTAAATATTTCAAATGTTTCTTACAGTTTGGGATTATGGTGTTTTTAAATTTTATTTTATTTATTTATTTATTTTTTTGAGAAACCGGGGGCTGGGGATTGAACCCTGGACCTTGTATGTGGGAAGCTGGCGCTCAACCACCTGAGTTGGTTTTTTGTTTGTTTTGCCTTTGTTTTGTTTTGTTGTTTTTTAGGAGGCACCAGGAACCGAACCTGGGACCTCCCATGTGGGAAGCAGGCACTTGACTGCTTGAGCCACATCCACTCCCTAATTTTATTTTTTACTCAATCTCCAGAAGACATGAAGTTACAACGAATCTAATCAGTGGATGTCATGGGATGTTTTTCAAGGATAGTTTTAAATTTTTATTAAACTAATATGTGTACATGGTTTTAAAAATCAATATCAAAAAGATTTTAATGGACTAAAGTATTTCTCCCCTCCTCATCCTTTCTGAAATATTCTTTTTTTTAAAAAAAATTTATTGAAGTATATCATTCATCCATGAACATACATTAATTTCACAACTTCCACTATACACTTATAGTTTAAACACATTCCTAACATCATACATGGCTCACATACATCACCCCACCACCAATACTTGCTTGCATTGTTGTGAAACATTTGTTAAAATTATGAAAGAATATTGTCAAAATATTACTACAGTACTAACTGTAGTCCATACCTTACATTTGTTATATTTTTCCCCCAACCCACCCTATTTTATTTATTTATTTATTTATTTTACTTACTTTTATCCATTTTTACTCCCCTCCCCCTTTTTTGCTGTTTTTGTGTCCATTCGCTGGGCAATTCTCTGTGTCTGTTTCCTGCCCTCTCTTCTCATCCTTCTCCTCCTGTCTTCACCGGGACTTGAACCTCAGAACCTCCAATGTGGGAGAGAGGTGTCCTACCGCCTGCGCCACCTTAGTTTCTGTTTTTTCAGCATGTCTTGCTTTGGCTCTCCCTTGTGTCACTTTCCTGTTACATTGTCATCTTGCTGCGTGGCTTGGTGGGGTCTGGCGGCACACCCGCATGCAGGTCCTGGGGGGCTCACCTGCTTGCTGGGCCTGGTGGTGTACCCACGCGTGGGACCTGGCGGCCTGCGCACCTTCTATATTTTTCTTTTTAAAAATTTTTTTACCAGGAGGTCCTGGGGATCGAACCCAGGTCCCTCCATATGGGTGATGGATGCCCAACCATTTGAGTCACATCTGCCCCCCTGCTATATCTCTTAAGGTTGACCAAAGATACCCAGAGTTATAGTCTTTTCCCATACAGGATGGTCATAATAAATCAGATTTGGTTTATCACCAGCATTCCAAAAACCAGACCTAGGGAGAAAAACTAGGTCTGGGGACACATGCATGGTTTCTAATATAGCGAATGTTTGGCCTACCCTGATTATCAGAAAATCAGGACAGCGAGAATATTTGCATCTAAAATATTCTTTACCATGTGTATTCTCAGAGATGAGCTGTTTTAGTTTCCCAGACTGCTCAAAGCAGATACCATGAAAATGGTCCATTTAAACAATGGGAATTTATTAGCCTACAGTTCTGAGGACCAAAAAATGGCCAAATCAGGCCATCATCAAGGCGATGTTTCTGCCCGAAGACTAGCTACAGGCCATTCTTGGCTCCTCTGTCATGTGGCAAGGCACATGGTGGTATCTGCTGGTCTCTCCCTTCTTTCCCTGATTCCCTTGATTTCAGCTTCTGGTAGCTCCATCTGTTGCATTCTGTCTCTCTCTCTCTTTCTCAGAATTTCATTCTCTTATAAAGGACTCCAACAAGAGGATTAAGACCCGTTCTGATTTCAGGTGGGTCACACCTTAACTGAAGTAGCCTCATCAAAAGGTCCTACTTACAATGGGTCCATACCCGCAGGAATGGATTAAATTTAAGAACATGTTTTCCCGGGGTACATGGAGCTTCAAACCATCACATGAGCCCATCTTGTTTTAAAGTTTTGGATGCAGGAAAATATCTCCTCCCTTAGGGTATGTCACATTCTAGAACTCATCGAGTATGGAGAGATTTTTACCTTACTCTGAACATCTTAGGGTTATCTGAGTATGGTGTTTAATATGTTTATCATCTTTGAACTGATTACAACCCTCATATATTATCTTTGTTTTTGGAGACTTAAAGGTATAAAATTGAAGTAGTAGTGGGTTCTTAACTCATGTCTTATTGTAAAGACTTGCTTTCTAGAAATATCTTTAATCTTAAGTGTGCTCTTTATGCATTTGCTTGATGTGAGAGCTGATCATAGTTGTGTTCTCTCTTAGATAACGTTTGTCAAGGTCTCTTGGTGCTGCTCCTGCATTAATGCAACTTTAACTTGCTCTGCACCCCCTTTTTTAAAAAAAAGTTTGTCAGTATACCAGTTCTTATACAAGAGTAAGGGAGAAAATAAAGTGTTCTCAATCTAGCAATTCTAGTGGAATGGTGATTTTAAAAGTTGAAATAGCTCAGAGGACAGTGTAATAGGAAGTACTAGTACTGGCTGCTAAGAAGACCTTTCCAGCAGTTACCTGAAGCTTTGGACAATGGAACAGGACATTCTTGAGAAGAAGGAAGCACAAGTAATTCACCAGTGGCTACAATAGCTACACAGTTCTTTAGATTGTAGCTGCTTTGCTTTTATTACTATCAGGGCTTTTAAATGCCATTGAACTGGTTTAAAAGATTTGATGTCTATTAAAGTTCTAACTCAGCAGTTTATCTTCCTAGGATCATATAGACAAGAGATAAATTATTTGAGGCAAATGATGACCAACAAGACATATATTTTAATAATGTAAAGTTCCTTAAGGAATTTAGAGTCTTAAGGGAAACATAATGCATACACATTAAAAAAAAAAACAAACTTAAAAATCCTCACAGAAGAAAAATCATGGATGAACTAACACTATTTCCTGGGCTCTTTATTGACTTTTAAGACTGAAAAGGTCAGTGGGCCATTATTTAACCTTAAAAAATCTTTTAAAGAAACTATTTGGTGGTTGTGTCTGCCTGCTCTCTCAACAGCAGTGAGCAAAATTTATAAATGTTTCTGTACCATATAGAACCTTATTTTTAGATAGACCAGTTGCTCTTTCCCAAAGATTAAAAAAAAAAAAGGAATATTTAAAATTAACCAGTGGTTAAAAGTATTTAGTAGTACACGTATTATAGTTCCTGTGTTTGTAAAATAAACACTCCAAAGCCCTTTGTTAATTCAGCTTTGGGAATCTGCTCTTGATGAGAATAAGACTAGTTTCTCCTTGTAGCTAGGATTTATCCTACTTATCTAAACTTAGAATCAGTAATAATCTTCTTGGTGCTGAATAGCTATGTCCACATCTCTATGATCTGCAAAATGAATGCTGTCCTTAATTTAAGCAAGGAAGTTTTGCTTTTCCTTCTTCTCACATAGCGATGTCTTCTAACTTTTGCTTCCCTTTCTTTGCTATCTTTGGAATTTTTTTTTTTAAGGAGGTACCGGGAATTGAACCTGGGCCATTGTACATGGGAAGCAGGTACTCAACCACTGAGCTACATCTGCTCTCTATCTTTAGAAATAGAATTTGTGCTACAAATATCTTCAAATATTTAGTCTCAATAATTATAAAAATAATATTTGCCTTAGTTTTAGGTATTTCTGTTAAGGAATAATAATGAGTAATTTGTATTATTCCTTTTCACTTTATGGCTGATATAAAGAAAAGACTCTTGGTTTTTGTACAAAAAAATGGAGATATTTTCCAAGTATGATGAACTTTTTGCCAGAGATAATTGGGCTAAAGTTTTGGAATAAATTTCTGTGATGTCAGCTGAGTCTTGACTACATCTGTGTCCCTAGGTGTTAAGACAACTATAATAGTCTCTCAGTGGAGAAGAGAGGAAGACAAAAATAATTAAAACCCACTGTAATACTTGTAGTAAGAGAAATATGTTGAAGATGAAGAAGCTCTGCTGAGCATAGAGTGATGGTTTTAATTCTTTCTAGATAAGAAGGAAGAATGGGGATGGGAGGCCTGGATGGCTGTGTAGAGAAAGTTATAAATACTCGAGTAGAATTTTGAAGAATAATTACTAGTCAGATGGACATAGTGGAGAAGGATGTTTCAGGAAAGTCACAGAATTGTGGAACAGTTTGTGGTGTTTGAAGAGTTTCAGGTAGTTGGATACGACACAGTGAAGGGCAGTAGGGAATGAAACTGGAGATGTAGGTCAGTGTAATTGTTACTGGGGATGTCTGTTTTGTTAAAGTGAACAAAAATGGCCTGATTATAAAAATAGAGGTGAATGCTGATCTTTATAAAAACTTGTTATATTGGCTGTAGCAATATGTTTTGTTTTTTTTTTTTTTAGTTTAAATTTTATTGAAATATATCATTCATATATGAACATACATAAGCAATAAGTATATAGTAAAAGTTGTAAACTTATATAACAAACATGCATAACATCATACATGGGTCCTATACATCACCCCACCACAGATACCTTGCATTGTTGTGAAACATTTGTTACAAATTATGAAAGAATATCATCAAAATATTACTACTAACTATAGACCATATCTTACATTTGGTGTATTTTCCCCCCAACCCACCCTATTATTATTATTATTATTTTATTTATTTATTTTTATTTTATTTTATTTTTTATTTATTCATTTATCCCCCCCTTGCTGCCTGTGCTCGCTGGGTCAGCCAACCACGCCGTGCGGGCGGGCCCGCCCCCACCAAGAGGCCCCGGGAACCGAACCCGGGGCCTCCCATGTGGTAAACGGGAGCCCTACTGATTGAGCCACAGCCGCTTCCCTATTATTATTATTTTTAAATAAATTTTTTATTACAGAAGTTGTGAACTTAGAAAATAATCATGCACATGTGTAGAATTCTCATAAAACACCCCTTCACCAACACACCACACCGTGGTGGAACATTTGTTACAGATTATGAGATATTATCAGACTATTATGAACAACCATGGTGCATAGCATACATTTGGCACACTATTTCCATACCCCCCCCATTATCAACACAGGACATCTTTGGCATTGATGTAAGAATATTACAGTACTGCTGTTACCCACGGTCCATAGGTCACTCCAGTTGTATTTTTCCCATGGTTCTCCACATTTCCCAGCACGCTGCAATAGTGATATACATCCACTGTAGCTCACAAAGGACATTCTTGCACCTGTACCATCAAACACAGTTTTCATCTATTATATAGCAATTGTTTTTGTTTTGCGATAACTTGATTTCACAATATATAAATTTCACATACCTAAATTATCAAATGCAGCAGTAATTTTTTTGAACATGTGGGAGTAGAGAAAATATTTGTGCAATATTCTGTTGATATGGTACTTGCTTACTTTGGCATATGAGGCAGAGGGTCAGGACCTTGGAGAAACTTGCATATTTGCATTGAGACTTGTTCATTAGAACATTGCTTCCAATAGTAAAAAATTGGCAACAAACTAAATGCCATCAGCGAGAGAATGGATAAATTGTGGTATATTCATAAAATGGGGTATTATTCAATAATGATGTTCAAATGAATGAACTGGATGCATTAATACAGATCTATCTCTATACCTGTGTTGAACTAAATAAAAAAATTGTAGGGTGAAGCATATGTATGTTAAGATTTAGATGAAGTTTTAAATCCTGTAAAATAAAATTATATATAGCTTGTGGATGTATGGCAAACAAAAGCATAGGATGTTTCTGCAGTAAAAATAGAGAGGAATGTAATTGTGGTGGGATACTTGGTGGCTTCAGCTGTATGTATAATAACCTATCGTATGTGTGTTCTTTAGAAGCAAATATGGCAAAATATTAAAATTTGTGATAGCTGGATAGTAGGTGCTCTTCTTGATGCTTTTCTGAAAACTGAAGAAAAAGAAAGGGGCAGAGAGGATGATGGATGGAGACATGAACTGCTAGCAGTAAAGAAAATGAAATTATCCAGATTAAGAATGGCGATGGGGGAAGCGGAGGTGGCCCAAGCCGATGGGGGCCTCCCTCCCACATGGGAGGTCCTGGGTTCGGTTTCCAGTGCTTCCTGGAAAAAAAAAAAAGACGGGCACACAGTGAACAGACACAGAGAGCAGACAGCGAGCGCAAACAACAAGGGGGGCGGGAATAAATAAATCTTTAAAAAAATAAAGAATGGAGATGGGTGGGAGCAGATATAGCTCAAGTGGTTGAGCATCTGTTTCTCATGTATGAGGTCCTGGGTTTGATCCCTGGTACCTCCTTAAAACAAAAATAAACGAGGTAATCTAAGCACCTCTTAAAATATATGTATATATATATATAAATAACATTTTTGTAAGCAAATACACATATATGCATATATATTTATATATCATTTTGCAAATGTTTGTATGTATTGTGAGAATTTTGATTTTTACCCATAATAAAAAATAAAAAATAAAAAAAATAAACGAAAACACCAACTGTCATTGGGGAGCAGATGTAGCTCAGTGGTTGAGTGCCTGCTTCCCAGGTATGAGGGCCTGGGTTCAATCTCCATTACCTCCAAAAAAAAAAGAGTGGAAATGGAAGACACAGAGGGCTCAATAAGGGGGATGGCACCCGAGCAAGGTATTGGAGAGATGGGGTGAGGATTTCACATGTCCAATTCAATTAGACGTTTTAGCTAATGATTTCTTTCTCTGGATATTTTTTAGCGAAATATGAAACACAATGGGAGCAGAAATTGTTTGAATAGGAGAAGTAGGTTTGGTTCTCGAGAAAGAGATTGGCTGAGAGAAGATGTGAAGAGAGGCTGTGTTTACCTTTATGGAGCAGAAGCGACCACTGCCGCTACAACCACTACCACCTCCTCCTCCTCCTCCTCCTCCTCCTCTTCCTCCTCCTCCTCCTCCGACTTACATCTTGTCCTTTGCACAGTAGAGACACCAGCAGCTGAAATATGTGCTGGTGAGGGAAGGGAAAGCCTTTATTTACAGCTTCATGGAGACCTGGTCAGGTAAGGTCTGAGTTTTACCATATTTATTCTCTTGGAATATAAGTAATGTATGTTTCCTGCTTAGAAGTGGATTTTAGGATTTTAATTGTGCTAGAACTAAGATTGATTGTGGAGTCACTAGAATTGAAAAAAGATTAGTCCTTGGAATGCTGGTTTTATATTCCTGAATTTAAAAGCTGTTGGTGAAGGAAAATCAGATAGTTATTTCATTTGGATTATAATATAGATCAGATATCTAGATTTAAAATCAATATCTTAAAAATTAATTTTTTTGAAAAAGCAATTACATGTATGTTGAAAGAAACTGAAGTCTTCCTTTCAACCCTGTACCCCAATTACCCAGACCTTTTCCTGAAGGCAATAATTATTACCAGTTTCTTATGCATCTTACAGGTAGTCTTTGAATTTACAAACATGTATATGCCCATGTGTGAGTATGTGTCTCTATTAGATATAAAATAAAAAATAATGGTAAAAAAAATACAAAAAAAAAAAAAAGGAAAAAAAAGTTTAAAAAATGACAAAAAAAAAGTAATGGTATTATGCAGCACATTGTTGATTTAATATCTCTTAGAGCTCTTTCTATATTAATATTTGCATAGTTTTTATCCTTTTTGATGACTTCATAGTATTCCACTTTATGAATCTGTCATAATTTTAACCAATCTCCTGTTAAGGGTTATTTAGGTTGTTACCAGTTTCTTACTACTACAAAGAATGCTGCAATTAATATCCTTGTACTTATGATGTTTATCATATATGGGAGTCTGTAAGATAAACTCCTAGAAGTGGAATTGCTGGGTCAAAGGGCATGTGCATTAATAATTTTGATTTAAATATTAAACAAAAATAAATAAAAATTAAGTAAATATTAAAAATTAAATAAAAATAATTGTCGAATTCTTCTTCTTAGAGGTTATACTTCCACCAATACAGAAGTACACCTAGGGGTTGGATGTAGCTCAACTGGTTGGGCGTCCGTCTCCCATATGGAGAGACCCGGGTTCGATTCCCGGGACCTCCTGGTAAAAAAAAAAAAAAAAAAAAAAAAAAAAAAAAGTACACCTATTTCTTTCTGACTTTCTCCAACACTTGTTAGTTAAAATTTATGTATAATATAGACACATAACTCATGCATGAGCCACATACATGCTTGTAAATAGAAATGATGGCTGACAGTTTTAAAATTGAAGACTAATAAAGCCAGTATTCCAAGCACAAGTCTTTCTCAAGCGTAGTGACCTAGATTTTTGCAAATCTGATAAGAATTTTATTTTAATCTCTATTTCTCTTAATGAGTGAAGTTGAGCATATTTTCATGTTTAGGAGCCCTTTGTGTTTCCTTTAAAATTCATTATATAAATGTGAAGAATAAAAGCATTCTCATAGTAGTCTTATAGTTTGCATGTGAACTCTTTGATTTTTGGATTCAGGGCTTTTGTGTTTTTTAAAAAATTACTATTAGTTCTTTGAACTAAATGTCAAATAAGAGCTCTTAAAATGTCTTGTGATCTTTCTCTCATCCCCCTTCTGTGTAATAAATAAATGTTCCTCTTGAGACAGAATTGAAAACTGTAGATTCAATACTGTTAAAAGTGAGGAAGGAAGTTCCCACTCACACCTGAAAAAGTGGTAATTATAGTAACAGCTTTAGCTGAGCTAAAAATTGATGTCATTTTAAAGTCTAAACTGAAGTTTACTATGTGTTCTTTTTAGGATTTGGACTAATTCTTGAAAAAGTAGATTAGCATTTCAGTGTTTTCCTTGTTCCCCAGTTAATGTGCTCAAACAACTGCATTTCCTAAATCCGTTTGTAAACGGATCAGACTCGGTAGATCTTAGGCTTCTCTACATCACAACACTGATTCTGACCTCGTTTTATTAGATGAAAAGCCTTTCCCTACATTACAGCTGATAGTGGTTGATGGAGTTCATTTATTTAAACATTTGACTCATTCATTTGTATATTAATGTGTATGTATAGAAAGATGTTAGAAATGTGGAGAAAATCCCACTTGAATTGGCCTGCTATTACTAGTTATGTAGTTAGTTTAGAAGCCAAATGTAATATAGTTTATTTACTTTTGTGAATCTAAACTACACTCAAATTGGGGAGTTTTTATGTTTTCAGCTGTGTGGCCTTCATGATTATAATGAAATAGCTCTTTGGAAATATAATTGATTAGAAAATAATGAAAACACTATTGAATTGTGGCTTGAAAGAAGGAATATATTTTCATTGCTGGAATAGGAGCTCAAGAAGTCTAATCCAGCCAAAGAATGATGATGATGATAGCTTTTTGGCTAACATTAATTGCTTTCTTGTGCTAGTCAGTGTGCTTAGTGCTTTATACACATTTTCTTATTTAACCCTCAAAATAACTGTGAGAGAGGTAGTATCATTTCTTTTCAGATGAGGAAAATCGAGTAACGTGCTCAAGATCAGTAGCTGCTAGGTGGTTGGAATACCTAAATCACTTAAAGCTAGATGGTGGACTTCATTCTGAGACAAGGCCCTCCAGGAGAGGAACTCGCACAGCTTCCCGTCCTCGGTTTCAATGTTTAATCATGCTTACTTAAAGTCCTTTTTTATATCTCTTACTCAACTATTGATTGCCTGAGTTCAGTCTTAACGTTATCTAATCAGAAGAGTAGGTACTTTCTTTGGAATAGCTCTGTATGTGATAGTTGACAATCTAAGGCATTATCTTTTTTTTCATAACCTTTTTTTGTTGAAGTATAATATAAGTCCATTGTAGAAAATCTGGGAAAAACAAAAAAGTATAAAAATAAATAATAATCAATGCTTATGATTTATGTAGATTGCCTTATTTAATCCTCATAATGATCTTGTGAGAGAAATACTAATACTATGCCCACTGTATAGATAAGGAAATTGAGGCGTAAAGGGGTTAAGCATCTCATCTGAACTCATGCAGCCTGTAAGTGATAGAGCTGGAATTTGAGCTCTGGCCTTCAGATACCAGATCCCATCTTCGTAGTCTACTTTTCTCCCCATGGTAACATCTTTTTCCCAGATCTTTTTCTAAGTGAGTATATATATATATTCACTTAGTAAATGCTCAATAAATGTTATCTTTTTTTTGGTTTGTTTCACATCATTCGACTGATAGAATAGTGTTGTGATGACTGAACCTTTGCCCATAAATCCTTACATTGCTGATTACTTCCCTATGCTAGACCCTGGAAATGGAATTACTGGGACTAAAATTGCCCCATGTGTTTTGTAAATTATCCTGTATTTCCTTCTTTACTTCCTTTTTTTTTCCCTCATGGACTTGTCACTGGAATTTAACTGAAGGATTACTCATTTATAGAATTTTAGCACTTGCAGAAAACTTAGTGAGATTGTCTGCTGGTGAAACTAAGTCTACCCAACCTAACACCTCTCTCTGCCCTTTCAATTTCAGAATATGGGGCTTGAGGGCAGGGTTATTTTGCTTAGAGAGACTTACTGGCATTTAAGGGGCAAGGGCCAGAGAAGCTTAATTTCCTGAGTATGTGTGTGTGGGGGACAGTCCTGTACAACAAAGAATTATCCTGCCCAAAAAAGCTGTTAACTTCCTCAAAGTTCTGTTGAGAATCACTGAGACCATTTCCCTTTGTTTTATGGACATGAAACAGGCCCAGAGAGGTCTAGTCTAAAGCACATTCCTGGAGGTGGCTGGTAGTAGAGCTGTGGTTGGGAAGCAGTGTCTTGACTTCTAGCCCACTGCTCTTTACATTGTAATATTTGGTCTGTCTTTTTTAATTAAAAAAAAATTTTTATTGAACTATTTAAATGATAAATGACTCACTAGTGAAGTTTTGTGTAATCATTGCCTTCTGTCTGAAAAGTTGTAACATCATATGGAATAAAAATAGATCGACCTTTAGCACATGGTCATATATTTACTTTTATTCTCAATCATCAAAATGACTGAGATCACTAAGTGTTTGATAGGCTGTCTTAAAAATAGGCTGAGAAGCAATAGGATGTATATAACAGAAGATAACACCTTCCCTGCCCTAGCATTTGGAATCTTGAGTTCTAATTCCTTTGCTGTCACTGACTTGCTGGGTGACCTTTGGCAAGTCACTACTTTTGTTTACCATATTTTGATGTTCTATAAAGAGGAATGAAAAATCCTGTTTTAGGATACACAGTGAACTGATTCCAACTGAGGAGGGGAAAACGAGTTTGCTTTGTGCTTCATATTTCTGTATTATTTACAAATTTTAAAAGAATTCAGTGTATATGACATAGAAATAAATTATTAATTTTTTTTTTTTTTTTTTAAGATTTTATTTATTTATTCATTTATCCCCCCCTTGCTGCTTGTGCTCGGGAACCGAACCCGGGGCCTCCCATATGGTAAACGGGAGCCCTACTGATTGAGCCACAGCCGCTTCCCAAATTATTAATTTTCTTTTATTTTTTAAGTTTTTTTTCATCTTTTACTACTTCTGGAGTCAGGGTGTGTCTTATAGTTGATGGCAGGTCATAGTTTAATTGTCAGTGTTTTCCTTATGGTACATAAAAAGTAATGAATCTTTCAAATGATAGTTTTTATTAGACTTAATGAAATATGTTAATTAAGAAATATAACTTGTTAGTTTCTTGGTGTAAGGTAACATGTTTCATATAGTTATTTAACTATATAAAATAATGTGGTTTACTCAAAATAAGCTAGACTTTGTAATCAAACTGACATGGGAGAGCGGATATGGCTCAAGCAATTGAGTGCCTGCTTCCCCCAGGGGAGGTCCCGGTTTCTGTCCCCAGTGCCTCCTAAAAAAAAAACAAACCAAGCAAACACACCAACTCATGGGAGCTGATGTGGCTCAGTGGTTGAGTGCCGACTTCCTGCATATGAGGTCCCGGGTTCAATCCCTGGCCCCCGTACCTCAAAAAAATAAACAAAACTGATGGGTTCAAATCCTGATGTCATTATGTACTAATTGTATAACTGAGTCTTTAACCTAAATTCTCTGAGCCTCATTTTTCTTATTTGCAAAATAGTCATGGCATTGTAATATATAAAACATTATGGAATAAGCATTCATTGAAGTATCCTTATTATTGCTGTTTGTGTTATCTGTATTACTGATTTTAACATTTTACGAATTTTACCTTTATAGGTGGCCAAGAATTGAGTGTTTTTTTATGTTTGTTTGTTTGTTTTCCTCGTATGTGAGAAGCTGGTACTTAAACCACTGAGCCACTTTGGCTTCCCTGAGTTGGTTTTTTTGTTTTGCTTGTTGTTGTTTTTTTCAGGAGGCACTGGGGACTAAACCTGGGACCTCCTATGTGGGAGGTGGATGATCAACTGATTGAGCCACATCCCTCCAGAAACTGAGTTTTAATTTGAGTTTGATGTAGAAAATTCTGCAGGGTTTTGTTAGGGTCTTTGATACAATTAATTATTCCCAGCGTTGGATTTGAATAGTGTGTTCTTATTTCCTACCAGTAAGTACAATTCTTGTGAAATGATCCTTGGAATGAAATTTACTCCTTTCTTACAAATATCTTAACTATGGGCACTGTTTAGAGTACCTATAATGTAGGAAGTACTTGGCTAAGAGCTATAAACTGCTGTTGATGATATTACTGCATTGATTGGCTGGTTTGGAGAAAAATTACTCTAAGTACATATATTCAGATTTTCATGGACTGTGGTAGCTCTTAGAAGTATTAAAAGCACATCAAAACTATTATAGCCATTTTATTGTCTCCTTCAAAGGAGACAGGAGTAGACGTAGTTTAAATAGTGAATGGAACTTTTTATTGTCAACATTATTGTCTTACACCTGTTTTGCAGTATATAATTTCCTTTTGATTTGTGAGGGATTTAACAAATAGCTAATTAACAGCCTGTTAAACTTTTGGAACTTTGAAACACAAAATTGAGCTGTAAGCAGATTATAGCATTTCCCTCCCCCATACCCTCTACTCTTTTAAGCAGAGGAGTTTAATGAGTAAATGGAATTAGTCCCTCATTTTACTTGTTTTTGCAGTTCTTGAAATATTACTAGTACTCAGTTGTGCTAAATTAATGAGACTAGATGGTGGGGTTCTCTTGATTTTTTTTTCTCCCTCTAGTGAAAATTATGGAAGGAAATATATAAAGAGATTTTCTGAAAGCTACAGAACCTTTGTAGATCAAAAGGTCAAGACTGATAAGGTTTCCATTTCTCATGGTTTTCTAGAGAGAAATAAAAAAATTGATGGGAAGCGGCTGTGGCTCAATCAGTAGGGCTCCCGTTTACCATATGGGAGGCCCCGGGTTCGGTTCCCGGGGCCTCCTGGTGAAGGCAAGCCCGCCCGCACGGCGTGGTTAGCTGACCCAGCGAGCACAAGCAGCAAGGGGGGGATAAATGAATAAATAAATAAAATCTTTAAAAAAAAAAAATTGAGCTGGTATGATTTAGCTTGAAAGTGTGATTACTTCTTGGTTCTGAATATGTGGTCATTATGCTGAATTAGGATTTTTAAATTCATTGAACTCTGTATCCTAAAAAAAAATTGCAGGGTTCAGGTGGAATATGTATTATATTAGGATGGTGTCTTAGAGACCTCATGGAATCTTGAATTCTGAAAGACTGTAAAGATCATCTGGCCCAACTTGATTCTTACAGGAGTACCTTCTGAAATATCTCTAACAGATGGCTCTCGAGCTCTCTGTGAGCTATTTTGAGAGGCAGTCTGTTTCATTATTGGGCATCTCTAATTATTAGCTTTCTTCCTTTATATTCAGTCCCATCTACCTTTACAACTTCTTCCCATTGCTTCTGGTCCTATCCTTTGGAACAATACAAAGCAAATTTAATCCTCCTTGACATCTGAAGACAGCCCTTTAATGATCCTTAGTCTCCTTGTCTTCAAGTTAATCCACCCTCAGTTATTCTTCACATTATGTCGTTACTTTACCTCTCCAGGATGTAGTTTATCAGAAATCCCTCTTAAAATAAACCCTTCTTAGAAGAATTCTACTAGTATACTGAGAGAATGCCTAATATCACAGACCTTGTGAATTTTGGTTTTATTTGGCTAGGGATTAATTGGAATTGATGTTTTATTCTGCAATGTTTATTTTCTGTTTCTATTAAGTTAGTCTTCATTGGTCTTTGTAGGCTTTAGTTCTTTGGTCATTCCCATGTTGTAGTTTGAGTTCAATTCATATTTATTGAAGTTAAATGATTGAACTAAAAAGTCAGGAGGAGCCTAGGTATGATTTCCACTCCTAAATCATCCTTTTCATACAATTGATACAATTCATCCAAGCAATTTTCTCACTTCATTTTATTTTTTACTTAAATCTTATTGCCAACAGCACTTTCTATTTCTTTAACTACAAAACATAGATACCTCCCATTTCTTTTTTGCTGTGATGGGAGTTGTATCATAAATATACATATGATACAAATTTGCCATTTTAAACATTTTTAAGTATACAATTCAGTGGTATTAATTACATTTACAATGTTGTGCTGCCATCACCACCATCCATTACCAAAACTTTTTCATCACCCAGAAGAGAGAAACTCTGCACCCGTTAAGCAATAATTCACATTCTCCTCCTACTGCTATCCCCTGGTAACCTGTAATCTACTTTCTCTGTCTATGGATTTGCTTATTTCATATAAGTAAAATCATATAATTGTCCTTTTGTGTCAACATATTGTCATCAAGCTTCATCCATGTTGTAGAATGTATCAGATCTTCATTCCCTTTTTTTCCCCTTTTTTAACTTTTAATTTTGCAATAATTTCAAACTTATAAGACAGTTACAAAAATAATACAAATCCTAAACTGAGAACTCCAGCACACTCCCACAGATACCCACATCCGTTGATTGTTAACATTTTGCCACATTTGCTTTGTCATTCTATCTATCCATCCCTTCTTCCGTCTATCAGTCCATTTTCTGAAAAAGTAGTGTATCTCCTCCATCTGCAACAAAACCAAAATGTAAATATTGGAAAGTCTTTGTGTTCAAAAGGCCTTGAAGAAATACCAAATAATCCACACCAAATTTACTTTGGAAAAACATGTTTTTAAAAAAATATGTGTTTTATATCTTATACATATAATGGGTTTATTGTTGTTGTTTTTAAATGAATAAATATATGGAAATTCTTAATTTTAGTTTCTATTCA
This sequence comes from Tolypeutes matacus, assembly GCA_026826555.1. NCBI lineage: Eukaryota > Metazoa > Chordata > Mammalia > Cingulata > Chlamyphoridae > Tolypeutes > Tolypeutes matacus. Next base: position 1,602,732 of record JAKSZT010054017.1, on the reverse strand, counting down.
ATAAATATCAATAGATATAACCCATAAAAACAAAATCTCTTTGGGGTCCTCAGTGAATATAAATGACTTGAAGAAACATTTCTCCAAAGAAGATGTACACATGAAAAGATGTACGGCAATATTAGCCATTAGGGAAATCAAATTAAAACCACAGTGAGATTCCACTTCACACCCACAAAGATGGCTATTATTTTAAAAAACAGAAAATAACAAGTGTTGGAGAGGATGCAGAGAAATAGGACCTCTAGTGCATTGTTGGTAGGAATGTAACATGGCGCAGCCACTGTGGAAAGCAATATGGTGGTTGCTCAAAAATTTAAATGTAGAATTACCTTTGACCCAGTAATCTCACTTCTAGGTTTATATCCCAAAGGGTCACAAACATATACTTGTACACCAGTGTTTATAGTGGCATTATTCACAATAGCCAAAAGCTGTAAGCAACCCAATTGTCCCAATGAACCGATAAACAAAATGTGGTACATACACACAATGGGATATTATTCAGCTGTAAGAGAAAATGAAGTTATGAGACATGCTGCAACATGGAAGAACCTTGAAAACATGCTCAATTTTATTTATTTATTTAAGCAAGGACAAAAATTGTAATATAAATGATGACTAGAAATAGCAAATTCTCAGAGTTGGAAAGCAGATTAGAGGTTACAGGGGGAGGGAGAGAACGGTGGAAAGGAGGAATGTTAAAAAAAAAAGCATATTGAGGTGCATGTGGTAATGGCCCAACAGAGATTTACAAAACAGGAGACAGGGGAATGATGAGTATATTAAAAGATTTTTAAAATTAAATGAAGAATTTTTATTGCTTTACTAAGTATTTTTCTTTTGAATTGTGTAAGCAGGAGACTGGAACCTACTGAACGACCTCTTGAGATCGTTTATGATTACTTAAACAAGCTGGGATTTGATGATCCTGTGCGCATACAGGAGGAAGCAACAGATCCTGACCTCGGCTGTATGATTCGATTTTATGGTGGTAAGATTTGCCATAGCTCATGAATGTATTAAGTACTCTCAAGTTTGCCTCTATCTGCTTAGTTCTTTAAAAGTATTTTATCAGAAGCTAGTTTTAGGTCAATTAACTAATCTACTTACAAAACAAAACAAAAACAGGAGCTCATGGAAAGAGGGAAGAGTTAGCAATATTAACCATCTTTCCTTTTTGTTTTTGTGTTTTGCCAACTTAGAATTATTTTGCACCTTTGCTGGACTCTTGATCAGATTGTGCTTCATTATCAATTATAGTAACAAGCTCTGGGTAAAACCCCAAGGTCTTCTGGATGGTTGGGTTAGTTGGATAGCTAATCGTTTTGGAAAGTAGGTGGTCATTATCCTACATAACTTAACATTTAATGAATACATCTGTCAAATTTCTGTATTGGTGAAGCTAGTAGTCTATCTAGGATTTTTGACTATCTCTTTTGGTGCACTTTTTTTCCCTATAGATTTCTTTTCACCCAGTCCCTTTAATAATAAAGATAGACTTATTAAAATCAATTACTCTTTCTTTTTTTTTAAAAAAAAAGATTTATTTATTTATTTACTTTGATCTATTTTAATGTTTGCTCTGTTTGCTACTTTATTTTTTAATTATTTTAAATTTGAGAGTTAAATTCAAGGAAGAAAATAAATGTTGATATTAACTCCAGTAACAAGTCTCTTTGTCAAGGATTATTGTGACTTGACTAAAGTCTAAGTAATTTTTTTCCTTTAATCTTGCAGAATCATAAGATTTAGCTGTCATCTCTGAGGAACCTAGCTAAGAATTTTTTATATAGCAAATAGATTATCTTAGAAAGGAAGAAAAATAGTATTGTTTAATTGACATTTTTATTTCAAAAGTATAATTTGTATTCTGATTTGGCAGGAGGAGGGGCATTAAATGTTTTGCTATGATTCATTGAGCATCTTGTAAATTTTCCTCAGGAAATATAAACGTTACTTCATGAAAATATTGGATTTCACAGTTAGAGCATTAGATTCTTTATTTCTCAGGTCAGTTATGCAGGTTATGTTTAGATTTTCTGGTGATTTCCATGACAATACTGTTAAATGAATGTCACAACTATGTGCTCATCATTACTAGAAAAATTTGGTAATTCATAACCCAACAGAATCTTCCCTGAACTAGACTTTGAAACACCAAATTTAAATTATATAATATTTGTGTTTAAAATTGAGCATCTATCTGCTCAAGGGCATCTAAGAAAGAATGAGGATGATTTTTACAAATTGAAATGGAGTCATGTTCATATCAGCTAAGTGAAACGAATAAGGGGCACAATAGTACAGAGTATCCTACTTTTTGTAAAAGAAAGGAGAATATATACATGCACACAAACTTACATATACATATATGTAGTTCTTGAGTAAATGTGTGAATGAATGATTGAGTGAGTGATTAAGTGCCAGAAGAGGGAAGTGTACATAAAATCCTCTGCTCGTTCATTGAGGAAAAATAATTGCCAGGTTGAACTTAAATCTGAAAAAAATCTTTTAAGACTAATTTTAGGAACATAATCCATCTATGACTATAAAACTTAATTTAAAAGTAAATAAACATAAAACTTGGAATAATCTCTTGATACTGATGGTGTTTGAACTTGAGTTCACTATACATTTTCATTCTAGAATGAAAGTTGGGCTTTTAAATGGAAGTAAACTGCTTTTTACGCATTTGAAATAGCATTTACATTCAGCTATATCACACAGTGATTGGCCCTGATACTGCTCATTTTCCTATCACCACTTGATAAATTATAGCATGCTCAAAATCTTACATACCCTTAGGAGAATATTTCCAGTAGAGTCTAAAAGAGTACCAGTTTGTAGTAATTATATTTTGGGGGATCTTAAGCAGGGAACTTTTCCAAAAATAAGTTGTTGTTTTTCTTAACTTAGAGACACTGGTATAATTTGAGAAAATTAAGTTAGGGAAATAGGCTTTTAAATTGAAACAGGCAAAATATGCATATGGTACCAAAAACAAAAGGTAAAAAAATAGATGTTGAAAAGTGTGTTTGAAATCTATTGCTGTGTAACAAATTGCTTTAAAACTTACAATGATAATTAATATTTATTACCCCACATCCTTTCTGTGAATCAGAACTCCAGGCACAGCTTAGCTGGGTGACTCTGGCTCTGGACTCAGTCAGTCTGTAGGTTAGGGCTACAGTCACCTGAAGGCTTGACTGTGACTGTGACTTCTAAGGTGGCCCACTCACCCGGTTCTTGGCAGGAGGCTTTGGCTCCTTGCCAGCCGCTGGAAAGAGACCTCAGTTCCAACCATGTGGTTCTCTCCATAGAGCTCCCGAAGTGTCTTCATGTCATGGCATCTGGCTTCTCTCAGTGGTACGCACAGAGAATCTCTAGCCTTGTAAATCACCATCACTCCCACCACATTCTGTCTGTTAGAAGCCAGTCAGTAAGTACAGCGTACACCGAAGAGTTATGAATTAGTCTCCATCTTTTGGAGGGAAGAGGATCAAGGAATTTGTGAACATATTTTTTTTTTTGAACATATTTTAAAACAACCACAAAACAAAAACAAAACACCACAAAAAGTATGCTTCCTCCTACATTTCTCCTTCAGCCACCCAGTTCCCAAATCCAGAGACAGCCAGAGGAAAAATATTTTTAAAGTAGTCTCTTTGAAGTAAATATTTTAGTAATCAGCTTTAAATAGTTAATAGGTAGAGTCTTTGGTGAATTAGCTTAGTTAGAATATAGCGTTAAGGAGGCTAAGGTCAAAAGGGCTTAAGTTCAGACCAGTTAATGTTGCTGTGTTCTCTGGTTATCCGAGGCACCCAGTACCCCAGGCAGCCATTTTGCAGATGCCATTATCAATCATGCTGCAGGGAGAGTGCTGTGGGAAAAGGGAGTGGAACATTGGTTCAAGGCAAATTCATTATCTCAGCTGTGAAAGGAGTGGAAATAACATCTCACTGAAGATGAGTGTGGTAGAATGATCACTTACAGAGATTGAAAGGACATTAATCAACTTCCCAATTTGCATGTAAGGAAACAGAGTCTAGAGGGGGTTGTGGTTTGCTAGTACGGTAGTAGTTCTGGGACAATTGCTCAGGTGGCACAACTCACAGCTAGAGTATTTCTTTCTGTACCATACTATCTATACACATTGTTTAAAACAATTAAAAAATTTTTTTTAATTCATTTTTTTTCTGTTATGTTGATTATTTTTAACAATTTTGTCCAAAATGATTGAACACAAACAAAAGAAGCCAGACACAAAAGACTCATATAGTATGTTTCATTCATTTAAAGTTTAAAAACAGGCAAAACTTAACTATATTGATTAAGAATGTGTGGCAATACTGCTATTTCTCCAACAAAATCTGTTCTTTCCTTCTTTCATAATAATAAAATTGCAGATGGGCAAATGAATGCCCAGTGACACCTCCTTTCTCAGCTTTCTTGCAGTTAGTGTGCACTCATGATAATTTTTTTTTCAGTGATGTGGCATGGAATTCTATATCTCATACCTAAAACAACCTAGTGCATGGTTCTCAGTGCCTTTTTCCTCTTCCTTGGAATAGAGTGGCAATAATCAGAACGCTCTTTGATGCCATGTGTTGAAAATAGCAGAGATGCTGTCAGTCTGAGTTTCAACATTGTTGGCCTCTTGGCAAGTGGAACACTTGAATTAAATTCCTGTTCATTGGGCCATTATAGTAGGTAGTAAAGTGGGTAGTTTAACCTATTTTAACTAATATAAGTGGCAAACATAAGTGGTAAAAATATAAAGAATTTGGAGAGGCTTCAAGTTTCTGTTTCTTCACATAAGCTTTGAACAGCTAGCAAAAACCATAGAAACATCTTTTTCAAAGCTCCAGAAAACAGTTAAAGGACTGCAGTAACAGAGCAAATGCTGAATCAAGAAAAAGGCTCCTTAAAGGTGGTAGGATCTTGTGGCACCCAGGCTGACCCCCTCTCCTACCCCTAGCATCTTGGCCCAGAGCCAGCCTGTGCTCCCAGTGTGGATCCCTGGTCTTGGTTTTAGAGGGAGCAGATTAGTCCTCATGCATGCACTAGGAACATGCATGCCTGGCCCAGTCTGTCTGGTGGTGGCCTGAGAGACTCACTGTCTGAGAAGTTGCCCTACATGCAGAAGATAGCTCTCCAAGCTCTTCTACAGAATGCAGTGGAAGATGAGTCAAGTCATGGCTGCATGGAGCAAGGGATTGCTGGCTGTAGGACATACAGTGCAGTGCCAGGGACCTTGAAGACACTATTTTCAAGTAAGAGGGGACATTCATGTTCATGTAAATGGGGGAATTCCTAGGGCCACATGCTCATGCCCAAGACAAGACACATGCACAGAAAGGGTCAGGGAAGCCCCCATGCTTTGGAGCTCTTCTCTGTACTCGTGTGGATAAGCTCTGAAGCAAAGAACTCTACTCAGGTCAATCTGCAGACTGGGAAAGATGTTTTTTTGTTGTTGTTGTTGTTAGCTCCTGGCATTCAAGGAAAGCTCTGTCATAACACTAGCGGGTTACAAGCTTAAGGAACAGATGCCTCAGAGTGTACATTCCCATAACTCATTAAAATTGATATCAGAATGTCCAGGTTTCAACAAAAGGTTATAAAACATACAAAGAGGGAAGCGGCTGTGGCTCAATCAGTGGGGCTCCCGTTTGCCATATGGGAGGCCCCGGGTTCAGTTCCCGGGGCCTCCTGGTGAGGGCAGGCCCGCCCGCACGGCGTGGTTGGCTGACCCAGCGAGCACAAGCAGCAAGGGGGGGATAAATGAATAAATAAATAAAATCTTTAAAAAAAAAAAAAATACAAAGAAACAGAAAGCAATGGCCCTGGCCCAGGCAGCAGAGAAGATTAAAGCATTAGAAACCATCAACGACGTAGACCATACTGAGATATACCAGACAAAGTCTTTTTAAAAATGGTCCTAAAAATGCTCAAAGAGCTAAAGGAAAACATGAACAAAGAACTAAAGGAGGGGAAGCGGCTGTGGCTCAATCAGTAGGGCTCCCGTTTACCATATGGGAGGCCCCGGGTTCAGTTCCCGGGGCCTCCTGGTGAGGGCAAGCCTGCCCGCACGGCGTGGTTAGCTGACCCAGCGAGCACAAGCAGCAAGGGGGGGATAAATGAATAAATAAATAAAAAATCTTAAAAACAAAACAAAAAAAATCCACTAGGACATTAAAAAATAAAAAAAAAATAAAAAATAAGAATAAAATAAAAAAAAAGAACTAAAGGAAATAGGAAAATTATAGATGAACGCAAAGAGAATGTCAATAGATGTAAACTATGAAAAGGAACCAAACAGAGCTGAAGGCCACAGTAACAGCAGATTGGAGCTGACAGAAGAATCAGTGAACTACAAGATAAGTCAATTGAAATCATCCAGTCTGAAGAGCAGAAAGGAGAAAAAAATGAAGAAAAGTGAAGAGAACCTGAAGAACCTTTGGGATACCATCAAGCATACCAATATATACATTGTGAGAGTCCCAGAAAGACAAAAAAGACACACTGGAGCAGAGACAATATTTAAAGAAATAATGGCTGAACATTTCCCAAATTTAGCAAAAGATATGAATACACACATTTAAGGTGCTTAGTGAACTCCAAATAGGACAAAACCAAATAGACACACACTGAGACACATTATAATCAGACTATTGAATAACAAAAATAGAGAATTCTGAAAGCTGCACAAGAGAAGCAAAATATCACAAACAAGGGAGCCTCAATAAGATTGAGTATGGAATGACATATTTAATGTGCTGAAAGCCAAAAAATTGCCAACCAAGGTTTTTCTGTCGAACAAAACTGTCTTTCAAATGAGGGAAAAGCTAAGACATTCCTAGATAAATAAAAGCTAAGAGAGTTCGTCACCACTAGACAGGCCCTATAAGAGATGCTAAAGAGAGTTCTGCAAGTTGGAAGGAAAAGACACTAGACAGTGTATCGAAGCTGTATAAAGAAATAAGGATCTCTTGTGAGGGTAATGACATGGATAAATATATTGTATTTTTGGTTTGTAACTCCACTTTTTACTTCCTACAGGCTCTAAAAGACAAATGCATAAAATGTAATGATAAATCAGGTGTTGGATTCATAATGTATAAACATGCAGTTTGTGAAAAGATCAAAGCAGATGGATGGAAGGGTATAGGAACAAAGTTTGTGTATACTATTGAAATTAAGTTGATATCAAAACAAAAGAGATTGCTATAGATATAGAATGTTAAATTTAGGCCCCAAAGAAAATATAGTAGAATATGCAAGCAAATAGAGACAGAAATTAGAGTACAGGTTGCCGGAGTTGGGGGCAGAGGGAATAAGGAGTTAGTACATAATGAGTGCAGGGTTTCTATTTGGGGAGATAGGAAAGTTTTGGTGATGGAAGGTGGTGAGGGTACTGTAACATTGTGGATGTAATTCCACTGAATGGTGTGTCTGGAAGTGATTGAGATGGGAAAGTTTGTTGTTTATATATTCCCACAGTTAGGAAAAAAAAAAAGTGCAGCCAAAAAGACATTGCGGAAAAAAAAAAAAAAAAAAAGACATTACAATACGTGATCCTGGATGGGATCTAGTAAGGGAGGAGAAAAGACTCAAAAGGACATTATTGGGACAAACAAACAAACAAAAAAATGGAATATAGACTGTAAGCTTTATGTTAATATTAAATGTCTTGAGCTTGCTTACTAAAGGTAGTTACATAAGTGAATATTCTTGTTGTTAGGAAATGTACATGGCAGAATGAAATGTTCAAGGACCTTGATGGATACAGCCTACACTCAAGTGTTTAGAAAAGGGATCGATAAGTAGATAGACATACAGATAGATGGATAGAGGATGGATTAATATACTGATTGATAGGATGATAGAGGTACATTGGAGTTCTCTGTACTGGATTTGCATTATTTTTGTGACTGTACTGTAAGTTTGAAAGTGTATCAAAATAAGTTAAAAAATAGAAAGAAAGCAAGGAAGTAATTATAAAAGTCAGGGGAGTGCCTGACCTTTAGTGTGGAGAGAGAAAGCTATGATTCCTACAAGTGAAATGTTTGATTCAACACATATTCATTTACAATTTTGATTGCTTTTAGGTGATACAAATGTACACTTTCACCATCCGAATTTGAAAGTACTCATCTCCCTAAAATTTTTGCCAATATTAGGTATTGTTAAAATGAATATTTGCCCTTATTGCAAAAAATAGTATTTCACATTTAAAACTTCAATTTTTAAAAAGCAGGAGTAATAGCATAATAGAAAAACATCTCAACCCCTGACTACTTTCATTTTTTTGTTGTTGTTTTGTTTTGTTTTTTATTTTACCGGGATGCCCCGGAGATCGAACCCAGGTCCCTCCATATGGCAGATGGACGCCCAACCATTTGAGCCACATCTGCCCCTACTTTTATAATTGTGTATTTTCTTATTCTTATATTATATTCCTATTTTTACATTTGTAATTATTGTGTACATCATATTTTACTTGCTAAAATTTTTATTTTTAATAACATAAGTAATGTGTGAATATATTCTCATTATTTGTATTATTTTTTATAATCATCTCCTAGGCCCATTTGTGTCATCAGTAACCACTAATAACAATTTGGTATATATCCTTTAAGAATTTTCTACATTTTATTCCTATGTAATGTATGTTTGTAGGAATATATGGTTTTGTTTTTACATAAAAGGTATCATTTGGTATTGGCCTTTATACTTTTTTAACCCAACAATGTGTCTTGAGAGTCTTTCCTCATCAGCATTTATAGAACTGCCTTCTATATGGATTTTTAAAATTGCCTAGTTTTTTTTTTTTTACTTTATTTTGTACATTTAATAATTGAAAATATAAACAATTAAAAACTAAAAAGTAAGCATCGATGAATAAATATATACACTTCTCAATTAAATGTACTGGATACATATACAAATTTTTTTGAATCAAACAATATGTTATATTGGTTCATAGTAATGCATTCATACAGTATTTGTCCTTTTGTGTCTGGCTTGCTTCACTCAACATAATGTCCTCCAGGTTCATCCATGTTGCCATATGCTTTACGACTTCATTTCTTCTTATGGCTGCATAATATTCCATCGTGTGAATAGACCAGAGTTTGTTTATCCATTCGTCTGTTGAAAGACACCTCGGTTGTTTCCAACTTTTGGCAATGGTGAATAATGTGGCTATGAACATCGGTGTGCAGATGTCTGTTCGTGTCACTGCTCTCAGTTCTTCTGGGTATATACCCAGTAGTGGTATTGCCGGGTCACGTGGCAAGTCTATATTCAACTTCTTTAGGAACTGCCAAACAGTCCTCCATAGTGGCTGTACCATCCTGCATTCCCACCAACAGTGAAGAAGTGTTCCTATCTCTCCACATCCTCTCCAACACTTGTAGTTCTCTGTCTTTTTCATAGTGGCCATTCTGATAGGTGTGAAATGATATCTCATTGTAGTTTTGATTTGCATTTCCCTCATCATGAGTGATGTTGAGCATTTCTTCATGCATTTTTTTTTTTTTTGCCATTTGTATTTCTTCTTTGGAGAAACGTCTATTCAAGTCTTTTGCCCATTTTTAATTGGGTCATTTGTCTTTGTTGAGTTGTAACATCTCTTTATAGATCCTGGATATTAAACCCTTATCAGATATGTGATTTCCAAATATTTTTTCCCATTTAGTTGGCTGCTTTTTCACCCTTTTAGACAAAGTCCTGTGAGGTGCAAAAGTGTTTAATTTTGAGGAGGTCCCATTTATCTATTTTTTCTTTTGTTGCATGTGCTTTGGGTGTAAGGTCCAAGAAACCACCACCTACTACAAGGTCTTAAAGATGTTTCCCTATATTTTCTTCTAGTAGTTTTATGGTCCTGGCTTTTATATTTAGATCTTTGATCCATTTTGAGTTGATTTTTGTATAGGGGATGAAATAGAGGTCCTCTTTCAATTCTTTTGGTTATAGGTTTCCAGTTCTCCTAACACCATTTGTTGAAGAGACTGTTTTTTCCTGTTAGTGTGGGCTTGGTAGGTTTGTCAAAAACCAGTTGACTGTATAGGTGAGGGTTTATTTCTGGGTTCTCAGTGCTATTCCACTGATCGATGTGTCTATCTTTATTCTAGTACCATGCTGTTTTGACCACTAAAGTGCCTAGTTTTATATATCATGTCTGTATTATAGTTTCTGTAACCATTTTCTTAGTTGGTGGACATTTACATTATTTCCAGTTTTGGGCTATTACAAACAGTATTATAGTAAATTTGCTTCTTTGTGCACCTTGCTTTCTTCAGAGTAATCGCTAAACATGAAATTATTGGGTTATAGAATATATACATTTCAAATATTAATACTTAGTACTGATGAACAAAGTTAACTCTCAGGAGTGGATGTAGCTCAGTGGTTGAGCACCTGCCTCCCACATATGAGGTCCCAGGTTCAATCTCTGGTAACTCCTAAAAAGAAAATAAAAAAAGTGCTGGCTTTGGAGCACATACACTAAAATTGGAACAATACAGAGAAGATTAGTATGGCTCCTGTGCAAATTTTCCATATAAAAAAAAAATAATTTAAATTTCATCAGTATATCAGAGTATCCCTTTGCCCACTCTGTCACCTTCCAATATTATTAACATTTTTAATTTTTACTAATCTGATAGATAAGATAATGACTTCATTATTTTAATTTTTGTTTCCTCAATTACCAGTGTAATTGAGTATTATATTTCACTGGTTATTTAGGTTTCTTCTTCTTTAAATTACCCATTCATATTTTTGTGTATATTTTTCTTTATCTTTTTCATATTGACATGAAGGACTTCTTTATAGTTTCTGAAAATTCACCCTTTGGATATTATATTTGAAACAGATTTTTTTTCCCAGTCTTTAACTTTTATTTTTGAGTCTTATTTTGTAGCAGTTTAAAACTTTAGCCATGGGAAGCGGCTGTGGCTCAATCAGTAGGGCTCCCGTTTACCATATGGGAGGCCCCGGGTTCGGTTCCTGGGGCCTCCTGGTGAAGGCAAGCCCGCCCGCACGGCATGGTTAGCTGACCCAGCGAGCACAAGCAGCAAGGGGGGGATAAATGAATAAATAAATAAAATCTTTAAAAAATAAAATAAAATAAAAAACTTTAGCCAGATTTATCAAGCTTTTCCTTTAATGCATTTACATTCTTTCTCTATCCTAAGTCATAAACATGATCTATATTTTTTCCAGTACTTACATAATTTTAAAGTATGGCATGAGGAAATGATGTAACTTTACTCTTATTCTGTCAATAGCCAGTTTCGCTAACATTATTTATGGAAGTAGCCTGACTGATATGAAACATCACTTCTGTAATTTCTAAGTTCCTATATTGGCAGGAGTCTATTTCTCTTCTCTAACCTGTTACATTGATCTATTTGTCTTCTCTTGTGCCAACACCAAAACAAATTAATATAACTTTATGATATATTTTGATAGGTGTTAGGGAAGTCCCATTCATTGTTTTTCTTTGAAAAATCAGGGAGATCTCTAGAAATCAAGAAAGTCTTTGTGAAGAAGTAGTATTTGTGTTGGTTCTTTAAAGACTGACAGAATTTCAATAAGTAGAAATGGAAAGGAGGGCAAAGGTAGGGGGTAAGAATTTCAGTGCATGTTGTGTGGAACCCAGATAATTTGAGTCCAGATTGTTAGGGTCTTGAATGCAGTATGAGGAGTTTCGCCTTCATTGGGTAGATGGTAGTAGGAAATGATGGCATCCAAGTAAGCCAGAGCTAAATGAATCTGTACCAGTGTGAATAGTAACTCAAGTATGAACTAAGAAATGTGAAGGAATCATTTACATGAGGTGTTTTGTAGGAATAATCAGTAAGAGCTGAAGGTTGATTGAAAATGATGCTCAGGGAAAAAACCCATGAATTGAAGTTGACTTTTAGGTTTTGGGAGTAAGACAGGGCTTGAGTTTTGAGAAGCTGGTTTGCCAGGATGGTGATGAGTTAGTTTTAGAAGATATGTTTAATTTGAAGTGGTGGTAAACATCAAATTGGGAATGTCTGGCACACAGAAATGAAGGACTAGGGTTTAGGAAATTCAGGTGTGGTAGTCAGATACTATGTTAAAGCTATAGAAGTTGTTAAAATTGTCCTGAAGAATATAGTTATATATAGAAAAAGAAGGTTAAAGGCAGAATTCTCATTATCTTAACTTCCATATGTTACACCCCTACTCTGCTGATCTCGTAATAAAGTGCTCAATACTCTACATAGCTTTGCTCTTTTAATACAACTCTGTGAACTATATATTATTAGATATTATTCCAGAAAGGTTATAACTTGCCCCTGTCAAATAGCAAAGTTGGGAAGCAGATAAGGCGATCTGATTTTAAAACTCATGATCTTCAGCTCTAAGGTACTTCACCCTTTGGTTGATGGAGAGACTTTACAGGAGTATAGGGAATCCTTAAAATGTGAGAACTGGAAAGGCCTAGGAAACATCTAAGCCAACTCCTTGGTTTTAAACTTGGGAAACTTAAGATCTAAAGATGTAGGAAGACTTGGTCAGGGTCACTGTGGTATAAGGCCTAAAAATAATATTATGTGCTGCCTTGACATCTGGTAGAATCAGGAGGGCCTCGAATGGCATAAATGCAAGTTCCTCTCCACTCTGCCCTCGTGGATAAGGTCCCCTAGCCAGGCACAATGCCTGGTTATGCCAGAGTAGCTGAATTATTCAAATAAGCTGATCACATCCTCCTGCAGGAACCAGGGGCCCCCTACCCTGTTGATACTGCAAAGCCTGCCTCCCACAGCCCCTTGCTGTGTACTCTGCTCCCAAGTACAACTCTCCTGTGGCCCTGCTTGGTGTGGTGTCCTCCTCCCCCTGCTGTCAGTATATGTGACTAATAAACTGTCCATCTCATTTGCCCAAAGTCATGTGTCATATGTTTGGCCATCCCCATCACCCTGGGGTGTGAATTTTTCCTTCACCAATGGGGTGAAGAGGAGATGATTAAAACAGCCACAAAACCAGATGGTGGAATTGCTTAGTCACCACTCAATTTTCTACTGAATTACATGAAATAGTGGGGTTGTGTGTGGTGTTTTTTTTTGTTGTTGTTTGTTTGTTTTGTAGAAAAGGGAGGTATTGTAAGCTTGAAATTTATTTTCAGGTTTCATGCATTATTCTTTTTTTTTTTTTTAAGATTTTATTTTTATTTATCCCCCCTTGCTGCTTGTGCTCCCTGTGTCCATTTGCTGTGCATTTTTCTGTGTCTACTTGTCTCCCTTTGTTGCATCATTTGTTACGTCATCTTGCTGGGTCAGCTCACCGCGCCGTGTGGGCGGGCCCGCCTTCACCAGGAGGCCCCGGGAACCGAACCCGGGGCCTCCCATATGGTAAACGGGAGCCCTATCGATTGAGCCACATCCGCTTCCGCATTATTCTTTATATGTACATTTGCAGTTTTACTCCAAAATATGTCAGCTAGTATTTGTTTAATTTTTTCTTTTGAAATAACTTTAGGCTTACAGAGCATTCGGAAAGATAGCACAGAGAGCACTTGCATACTTTATACCCCTTTTGCAGTCATTCAGATTATTGTTCCACTGTAAACAGTGCTTCATTTTTCTCTGGCTTCTTTCAAGGTTTTTTCTTTGTCTTAATTTTCAGCAGTTTGATTGTGATGTGTCTGAGCTTGGATTTCTTTGGGTTTATCCCATTTGATTGGAAATTATTTCTTCCTTAATTGTTTGGTAAGATTTGCCAATGAAGTCATAAGGGCTTGGAGATTTCTTTGTAGGGAAATTTATAATTATTGCTTCACTTGTTTAAAAGTTATAGGACTGTTCGCATTTCCTATTTCTTTTTGTATCAATTTTAGAAAGTTATGTTTTTCTAAAAATTTATCCATTTGTCTCAATTTTTAGGTCTCTTGGCATAGTTATATATTATATACTTTTATCTGTAAAAACATTTTTTTTTAATTCTTTTTATTTTGAAACACTTTCAAATATACAAGACAGTTACAAAAATAATACAAACCCCATACAGAGAAACTCCAGTATACCCCTATCCGCCGACATACCCAAATCCACCAATTAAACATTTTGTCATATTTGCCATTTCCTGCCTCCCTCCTTTTCTTTCTTCCTTCCATTTTCTAAACGCTCAAATGTAGGTAGTACATACATCGTGCTCCTTGAATACACAGTACTGCCATGTACCTTTCCTAAGTGTAAGGGTATTCACTTGAGTACCGTTATCAAGTTCAAGAAATTTTACAAGCTTTGTGTACACTCTTTTTGTCCACCTATTGTTTTCCTATTTCCTTTAGCTCCTTGAGCATATTTAGGACCATTAGTTAAGTCTTTGGTGTGTCCCAGGTCTGGTCCTTCTCATTAATGGTCTTCTTCTTCTTCTTCTTCTTTTTTAGAAGGTACCAGGGATTGAACCCAGGACCTTGTGCATGGGAAGCAGGCACTTAACCACTGAGCTACCACCCACTTGCCAATTAGAGTTGTTTTTTTTTTTATTTGTTTGTTCATTTTTGTTTTTAGGAAGTACTGGGGATCGAACCTGGGACCTGGTACATGGGAAGCAGACACTCAACCACTTGAGCTACATCTGCTCCCCTCATTAGTGGCTTCTAATGCTTTCATCTTTTCCTCTGCCTGGGCCATTGCTTCCTGTTTCTTTGGATGCTTTGTAATCTTTTGTTAAACCTTGGGCATTTTGATATTTTAATGTGTTATCTTGGGAATTTAGTCTCTGAGGCATCTGTTCCTCAAGCTTGTATCCAGCTAGTGCTATGACAGAATTTTCCTTGAATGCCAGGGAGCTAACAGAAAAAAAGAGAGGAACCCCACCGCCGCTGCATACCTAGTTCCCATCACACCCAGGGAGGAGCCGCAGCTGCCGTGGCTGCCCCCGACACCATCACCGCAACCAGGAGCAGCGAGGCCAGACCCAGAAGCCCCTGCTGCCCTGCGCTTAGCACTGCGGACCAAGCCGGCTCCATGGGCAGCGGCTTCACATGGGCAGCGCCTGCCAGCAGGGACAAACTCATTGCAGCGAAGGTTTTGGGAACAGTGGAATGGTTCAATGTAAGAAATAGATATGGTCTCATCCATAGGAATGGCACCAAGAAAGATGTGTTTGTGCACCAGACTGCGCCGTGAAGAAGAAGAACCCCAGGAAGTACCTCTGCAGTGTAGGAGATGGAGAGACTGTGGGTTTGATGTTGTCCAGTGAGAAAAGGGGGTGGAGGCAGCAAATGTCACAGGCCCTGGTAGAGTTTTCCTGCAAGGCCGTAAATATGCAGCAGATGGTAACCATTATAGGTGTATCCACACGGTGAGGGTGCTCCATTTAGTTACCAGCAAAATTACCGGAATAGTCAGAGTGGGGAAGAGAGGGAAGGGTCTGTGAGTGCTCCCAAAGACCAGACCCAACACTGCAGGCCCCACCTTAACCACAAGTGGAGGCATCGTCCACAGTATCCCAACCCCCTGCCCAAAGAGCAGTGATGGAGGGTGCAGACAGCCAGGGTGCAGGAGAACAAGGTAGACCAGTGAGACAGAATTTGTATCAGAGTTATATACCATGATCCACAGAGACCTCCTCACCAAAGTCCGCTTAGAGAGGATGGCAATGAAGATGATAAGGAAAATTGAGATGAAAACCAAGGTCATCAGCCACCTAACGTCAATACCTCTGTAACCTCAGTTATCTATACAGATGCCCAGAAATCCCTAAACCAGAAGATGGCCAAGAGACAAAAGCAGCCGATCCACCAGCTGAGAATTCCTCTGCTCCAAAGGCTGAGCAGGCAGGGCTGAATAGATGCTGGCTTACCATCTCTTCATTGTCTGGTTTAGTCAGCCAACAAGAAGAAATGAATATGAAATTACAGCAATAAGAAATGAGCAAAGGATTGGAGCTGAAGAAAAGTGCTTATTTTTTTGCCTGTTGACCAGATAACTAAAACTATCTGCATGATCTGTGCAGTGTGGGGTTTTTACTGTTTTTACCTAAAGTCGTCTCTTTTTGGTAATGACAGATGTGTTTTGTCCGCCTCCCCCCCGCCCCCAGATGGCTCCCTCATCTGTTTACTTGTTGTTTTTGCTTGTTGTTTGTGCTTGTTGTCTGCTCATTGTCTGTTTGTTTTTCTTTAGGAGGCACCAGGAACCGAACCTAGGACCCCCCCCCCCCCCCGGGGGGGGCGGGCCCCCAACTGCGGGAGCTACCTCCCCCCCCAAATGTGTTTTTAAAAAAGCCTGGTTTTTCCCAATACATCTTTAAAGGTTTTAAATTGTATCATATCTGGCCAAGTTGAGATTTTTAAAAACCTCATTTTTAATTTGCAATAAAAATTTAGTTTGACTTTCAAAAAAAGTCAATAAACTGCAAGCACCTGTTAATAAAGATCTTAAATAATTGTCTTTGTGTGTGTATAAAAGGAGAGGGGGTAAAAAAGAAAACCTCTTTCCCAGTCTTTGTATATCTACCTGTTTGAGAGAGCTTCTTCAGGGCTTATCTATACAATGAATATAGAGAATAGCTTCAGGCCATAGCAAGGGACTCCTTGATCCTTTCTGCCCCATGTCTTGGGCATGAACATGTGACTCTAAGAATTTCCCTGTTTACACTGATATGAATGTCCTTTCTTCCTTAGGAAACAGTTTCTTTGGGGTCCCTGGCACTGCAACTATATCTTACAGCCAGCATTCCCTTGCCCCAGGGAGCTACAACTTGATTGCTTTACCAGAGTCTTCTGTAGGATGGCTCTGTGAGCTGCCTTCTACATTCAGGACAAGTTCTAGGATAGTGAGTCCCTCAGGCTGCCACCAGACAGATTGACATGCTCCCCATAGGTGCATTAGGGTTACTCTCTTCCATCCAGAACTGGGATCCAGGATATGCACCAGGAGTGTTGGCTGGCTGTGTGCTGTGGCCGTGGGGGGCGGCAGAGGGGCCAGCCTGGGTGCCATGAGATCCTGCTGCTTTTTAAGTAGCATTTTTCTTGATTCAGTACTTGCCTGTTTCTGCAGTCCCTTAACTTTTTTCTGGAAATTTGAGAAAGACGTTTTTACTAGTTCTTGCTGGTTGTTCAGTGCTTCTCTGAAGGGACAGCATCCAACTCTGCCACCTTGTTTGGGGCGGGGCCCTTTTTATCTTTTTAATGCCTGTAGGATATGTTTTGGTGTTTTCTTTTTCATTCTTGACTGGTTATTTGTGTTCCCCACCCCCATGATCAGTCTAGAGATTTTATCAATTTTATTAATCTTTCCAAAGAACTAGTTTTTGGCTATGTTGATTTTGTTATATGCCTGTGTTTTATTTAATTTAGCTTATTTCTTTATTATTTCTATCTTTCTACTATTCTTGGGTTTACTTACTGTTCTTTTTCTAACTTTGAGCCCTGGAAGCTTAAGATAGTGATTTATCTTTTGTCTTCTCATTTAATACATTCAGTAAAAGTTTGTTACCTCTAGACTGCACCTGGAGGACGCCCGGAGGCAGGCAACAGTGCGGTTGTTTCCAGGCCTCAGGTCCAAGCTTCTCCAGGAAATGATAATCTTCTTTGCCTTCTCCTGGCTGTGGTACTTCCCCTGGTAGAAACGAATTGCTCTGGCCCCGTGCGCGTACAGTGTTTGAACTCCCATGAACTGCTGATTTACAAGAACTGTACAAGCAACTGCACACTAGTATATCTACCTAAGCAGCCACCTCCAACACCAAACGCATCTCCAAGTACGACTATATTCTGTTTTGTTCCTTGTTGTTCAGGCATGGAATGTAGCGAAGGAGGACCTGCTGATGTTAAGAGAGGCATCATACCTGGTTATACAATGGAGGAGGAGCTATCAGAAAGAATTGTGCGTTTGGACGAGGCAAAATGTTCACTGATCTTTGCCTTCATCATAATCAGCAATACACTGACATGAGAACCCCTCCTTACAGGGCCTGATCATCTTCCCCCTTCCCCAGGGCAAGCTCACTCTTTGTTGCTATGTTGTCAGTCAGAGACAGTGATCCCCTGGGAACCACTTGGAGAGTTGGCCATCTATGATTTATTTTAAGAGAGAAATAAAGACAGTCATAGTTTGGGGGGTGGGGGGGAGTATGTTACCTCTAAACATAGGATAGGCTACCTCCCACACGGTTTGATACATAGTACTTCATTAACATTCAGTTCAAAATACTTTCTAAATTTTATTGTGGGGGGACGGATGTGGCTCAAATGGTTGGGCATCCGTCTCCCATATGGAGGGACCCGGGTTCAATCCCCAGGACCTCCCGGTAAAATTAAAAAAAATAATAATAATAATAATAAAATAAAATAAATAAATTTTATTGTGATGTTGTCTTTGACTTTTGTACTATTTCATGATTTCCTAACATGGGAGGATCTTGCTAGTTTTATATCTGATTTGTAGGTTAAATGCATTTTATTCAGAGAATGTACTCCACCTGATTTAAATCCTTTATCGTTTGTTGAAATTTGCTTTATGGCTCAGCATATGGTCAATTTTGGTAAATGTTCTCTGAGTACTTGAGAAGTGTGTGGTTCTGCAGTTCCTGAGTAGAGAATTTTGTGTGTATCACTACTTAAGTCAAGCTTGATTGGCATGACTCTTAAATATCTTCATCTCTAACAGTTCCCTTTCTCTTTTTCTTAAATACGATCTTAAAAGAAATTTGTCCTATAAAGTTTCCCATATCATGAATTTGGTTGCTTCCTCATAGTATTGTTTATCATGGCGTTTGGTCCCTCATATTTTCTGTAAATTTGTAGTTAGAGCTAGAGGCTTGATTAGATTCAGTTGTAGTTTTTGTTTTTGTTATTTTTAAACGAGAACTTGATAGCCAGTGTTCTGTACTTCCTTGTTCATCACATCAAGAGCTTGGTTGTCTAGTTGTCCAGTTTGTGTTGACATGAAGATTGTCAGTGGATTCAATTGTCATCAGCCTCATATATCCACTTTAAAACTTTCTGTCAACCTGTCAAAGTTTTCTGGCATATATTGATGACGTTGCCTAGATTTATTATTTCACAAGGAGTTGTATAACATTGATATTTTTATAATTCTGTTATCCCTTTTATACTTTATTAGGTGGAATTCTTCTTTTCCTTCATCACCTATTTGGTTAGCCTGTTACAGTTTGAAAGGAAAGGTATGATGAATACGAGGAATCCTTTTTTTTCTTGCATCTTTATTCAAAATAATAAGCTAGTACCCTAGCAACCTCCAAAGATGAATAATGACTTCATTTTTTATTCTTTGTTTGGAGTATCAGCATGAGCCCATGGAATTGTATATATTTGTTACAGTGGATTGTAGTCTTTGTTCTTTATGTTTCTGAGCTTGTCCCATCTCAGCTAGTGTGAGCTCTTTCAAATCGGCATCTGTGTCCTTCCATTGTTAGTAGTCTTTGATAGTGTTCTGGATTGTCCATAAATTCTTGCACAGCAAGCTGGTCTAAGCTCATCTTTTCATTGTCTGACCCAGACCAGAAATAGGTCATTTTTCTAAGGACTCCTGGTTCATTTCAGTGAAAAATGATATTTAGAGTTTTAGAGATTATAATCTGGGCAATAGGGGAACTCATTGCTATACAGGGTTACTTGTGGTGTTTTAGAACATTGGAAAGTATAAATAAACAAGAAAATCAAACTTATTCCAGCATTTCTGCTCAGAATCTTTGCAAAAACTTTTAAAATTATAACCATTAGACATTCCAAATACTTAGAGGAACTTTTACATTCTATTTTTTTTATCACTTTCAGTAGGTAAGGGACTTGAGGTACTTGGTTGTCTAGCAGACCACCCTAAATTAATAACAAAATGGGGGGAGGTGGAATTGGGGAGAATTATAAGTTGTTTTTCTTTTAATAGCAGCCTTATTTAGATGTGATGCACATTCTATAAGATTAACCCCTTTAAAGTGTACAGTTGAGTGCTCGAGTTGTGTACCATTACCACTTTCTAATTTTGGAATATTTTAATCAGTGCAACAAGAAACCCCAAGTCCCTTCGCAGTCACTCCCCATTCCCCACTTCCCCAGCCCCCTGTCAACCACTAATCTACTAATCTCCTTTCTGTCACTATAGATTTG
This sequence comes from Tolypeutes matacus, assembly GCA_026826555.1. Classification (NCBI taxonomy): domain Eukaryota; kingdom Metazoa; phylum Chordata; class Mammalia; order Cingulata; family Chlamyphoridae; genus Tolypeutes; species Tolypeutes matacus. The sequence continues at coordinate 1,582,613 of JAKSZT010054017.1, read as the reverse complement.
CCTTATGGACATTTCATATAAATGGAATCATATAATATTTGGCCTTTTGGGTCAAGCTTCTTTCACTTAGCATAATGTTTTCAGGGCTCATGTATCAGTAGCATGTATCAGTAATTCATTTCTTTTTATGGCTGAATAATTACCATTGTATGAATATACCACATTTTGTGTATTCATTTACCAGTTGATAGATATTTGAGTTGTTTCCACTTTTTGGCCATTATGAATAATGCTGCTATGAACATTCATGTTCAGATTTTTGTGTGATCATATGTTTTCAGTGATTACACAGTGCTGGGTCATATGGTAACTCTGTTGAACTTCTGAGGAACTGCCAGACTATTTCCCAAAGTGGTACACCATTTTACATTCCCAACAGCAATGTTTGAGGATTCCAGTTTCTCCACTTTCTTGCCAACACTTCTTGTCTGTGTTTTTTTTTAATTATAGACATGCTGGTGAGTATGAAGTGGTCTCTCATTGTGATTTTTAATTTTTGAAGTAATTTTATTGCAATAGATTTGCATACCATACAGTCTATCCAAAGTTGTACAGTCAGCAACCTTTAGGATAATCACAGAATTGTGTGTTCCTCACCACAGTCAATTTTGGAACATTTTCATTACTCCAAAAAGAATAATTCCCTACCCCTTAGCAGTCACCTCTTAATCCCACTATCCTTCCCCAACCGTATATAACTGTTAATCTAATCCCATCTCCATGATTTGCATTTCCCTAATGAATAATAATATTAAGTGCTGTTTCATGTCCTTATTGACCTTTTGTATATCTTCTTTGCAAAAATGTCTATTCAGATCCTTTGCCCACTTTTAAAATTTTTATTGTTGAGTTGCAGCAGTTCTTTATTCTATTTTTTTTACCGGGATGTCCCGGGGATCGAACCCGGGTCCCTCCATATGGGAGAGGGACGCCCAACCAGTTGAGCCACATCCGACCCCCAAGTTCTTTATTCTAGATACAAGTTCCTTATCAAGTATATAATTTGTAAATATTTTCTTCTATTCTGTGGTTTGTCTTTTCACTGTCTTGATGGTGTATTTTCAAGCAAAAGTTTTAATTTTTAATAAAGTTCATTTTATCTATTTTTTCTTTTTTGTTACTTGTGCTTTTGATGTCATACCTAAGAATGATGTTACTTAATCTGAGGTCACAAGATTTACTCCTTTGTTTTCTTCTAAGAGCTTTATAGTTTTAGTTCTTCTATTTAGATATATGATCCATTTTGAATAAATTTTTGTATATGGTGTGATATTGGGGTTCAGCTTCATTCTTATGTATATGATTATCCAGTTGTTCAGCACCATCTGTTGAAAAGAGTATTTTTTCTCATTGAATTATCTTGGCACCCTTGTCAATGTTTTATTTCTGGACCCTCAATTCTATTCCATTGTTCTATACATATATCCTTATGTCACTACCACACTACTGTAGTTTTGTAGTAAGTTTTGAAATTGGGAAATGTGAGTCCTCCAACTTTGTTCTTCTTTTTCAAGATTGTTTTGGCTATTCAGTGAACTTTACATTTATTTCCATATGAATTTTAGGATCAGCTTGTCAATTTCTGCAAAAGAGGCAGGTGGAATTTTGATAGGACTGTATTGATCTGTAAATCAGTTTGGGAAGTATTGCCATCTTAACAATTTTTGTCTCCCAATTCATGAACACAGGTTGTCTTTCAGCAACACTTTATGTTTTTCAGTGTGCAAGTCTTACACCACTTTCATTAAATTTATTCCTAGGTATTTTATTCTTTTTCATGCTATTGCAAATGGAATTGTTTTCTTAATTTTACTTTAGGATTGTTTATCGCTTGTGCATAGAGATACAATTGGTTTTTGGTTTTTTTTTTTAAATCTTATATCCTGCAACCTTGCTGAACTATTTTATTAGTTCTAATAGTTGTCTGTGGCTTCTTAGGATTTCTACATACAAGATCATGTCTCTTTGAACAGAGATAGTTTTGTTTTTTCCTTTCCAATCTGAGATTGGTTTTGAGTCTATAAATTTGAGGTTAACGGGGATATCTTTTGAACTTGTCTAGCAGGCAGTTGGATATTTGTTATCAGAACTAAGGAGTGATTGAGACAGGAGATAGAAATTTAAGAACAATTATCAGTCTGAATAGTGCAGTTGGCAGGGTGGATGCCAGACTGAAATAAATTGAGGGGTGAGAAAACAGAGAAAGCTAGTATAGAAGCACTGATGAGAAGAAGAGAGCCTCAGAAGTGTAAACTCATATTTCTCAAAATATGATTTATGTGCCATGTGCATTAAAATTACCTGGAACATTGGTTAAAAATACATTTTCCTATGTTTCCTCCTGGCCCCTTCAAATTTGACTCTGTTGGTGGGTCTTGGGATTCTACATTTAAAACTAATTTCAGATAATTCGTGGGTACATATAAATTTGAGAATCACTAAACTAAAGGAATTCTAGAGTTGAGACAGGGAGGGAATGGGAGAAAACTTGAGTGCTTTTGTAGCTTTAAGTAGGAGGGTGGAGTTGAATAGTGAGAAGAGAGAAGAACCAAACTCCCTGAGGAAAGAAGGAATTTAGACTGTAGATGATGGGGTTGACCTAGAATAGGAGAAATGGCTAACCCCGTATATCTAGTGTTTTCATACAAAGTTTACTGGATAATATAATTTTAAGGCCTTAAAGTAATTGAGCCCATTTTCCTCATTCTGTATATGGGGAAGAACAAAGTTAATAGGGCAAAGTGATAACCAAGGTTATATAATCAAGAGTGTGTGATTATATCTGGAGTATAAACAGGAGTTCTCAATTCCCACTTCATTACTTTTTGTACCACCTCATACCACTGCTGCTTCCGTTCATTTCTGATAATAGTTTTCTTCACTGTAGCTCAGTCACTTGAAGACTTCTGCTGAGGTAGGAAGGTGGCTAAAGAAAGAGAAGCTCTTGCATGCATATATCACTTCTGCCACCATAATTAGGATCATTGACTGAAATATCCTCATGAGGGGCAGAAAGATAAAGGATTGTATACAGAACCAGAATTAATTTCTTCCTTCTAGAATAGACTAACAACAACAATTGTTGGCATTTATTCAGTACTACTTTTGTATCTAGAATTTTGCTAACTGCTTTATATTTATTAACTTTATTTTTACAAGACTCCCCTGAAGGTAGAAAGTAGTAAGATACAAATAGTATAGCTGAGGAAAATAAAGCGCAGTGAGAATTAAGTAGTTCAAGGAAATAATTAGAGGCACAACTAAGATTGAGGCTCAAGTATGTTTGACTCTGAAGTCTGTGATTTCAACCACTCTGCCTTACTGCCTTTCTGTGTATACATAGGAGGTTTGGTGCTTGCAAGAGGATTAATTATGGCATCCAAAGTAAAATATTTCTCTGTAGGCCAAAATTCACAGATATCTCCACTATATAATTTCTTCCAGTATAAATATACTACTGTAATGGTAGATTCTGAAGGACTGTTTTCATTTTAGAAAAACCATGCCATATGGATCATCTGGATCGAATCCTTCTGTCTGGCATTTATAATGTACGCAAGGGGAAGACCCAGCTGCATAAGTGGGCTGAGCGCCTAGTTGTTCTCTGTGGCACCTGCCTCATTGTTTCCTCAGTGAAGGACTGTCAAACTGGAAAGATGCACATTTTACCTCTGGTTGGGGGAAAGGTAAGACTCACAAAGGTGAATTCTTCATTTGATTTTCTTAATTAAATCTTTTTCATAGCTTTTTTCATGACTTTTCAAAAAATATATAAACATTATTCAAGATTATATTACAAAGTTTGTCTTTTAGAGTTCTTAGTTTAAACAAAAGAAATGAACTCAGGTCAATTTAAGCAAAAAAGAGATTTATTTACATCACAGACTCTGGGAGTCCAAAGGCTAATATCCATGCCCAAAATCCTGCCTCAGAACTAGTCTGTTGAAGATACCCCTTCCTCCACTGCTGGGCACTAGATGCTGTTGCTTGCAACATCAAGAGTAGACAGAGGATCATGCCACTAGAATCTGCCTTTGGAAACTAGAAGAAGTAGTTGCCAGCATCCGTCACCAAAATAGATTCTTCCCAGTTTCTCCCTTTCTTACATTAGATTAACATTGAGATTCTACAGTCATAATACCTTCTCCAGCAGCCAGGAAAACATGGAAGCTTGGAATTGCCATTTTTTTCATCTGTACCAGACAGTACATAAGAAAAGAGAAAGAGTTCAGTTGTTAGTTGAACAGAAAATCAGATGATCATAAATTGATATATTAAATATTTATATGAGGCTATACAAAATTTTATTTCTTCTATTTTTGTCATTTAATCTTGAATTTCATAAAACAATTTAAATTTAAGAGGGCTTCCAGACAGAATGACTTTATTAATTCACAATTTGAGGCATCCAATCTGTTCCAAATACTCAGCAGTATAGATAAAATACATCTATATAAAGAGACACATAGAATGAAAATGTAAAATGGTAAGTAGGTCTGAACCTGCTGGGCTCTGGGTTTGAAAGCTGTGGCAGCCCAGGGGTTCAGCTCCTATAAGTATTTTGATCTAAAAGTGATCTGTTCATGTTGGGGGACCTGGTCCAGACCTATTGCCAGGGACTAGGGTAGTATCTTTGTTCCTGAAAGAAGACTGGAAAACAAAACCAAAAAAAACCCTCGACTGACTAGAGGCAAGGCTTATTTCTTGCTGTAGTACTAAGGAGGTGGGAAGACCCACTTATATAGCCTGTGACCAGGAAATGAACCAAGTCCCCACTGACTTAATGAATGGAGGTATGTAAATCCAATATCAGCCCTAGGGCAGGAGCCCACCACTACTAATATGAGACCTGATTCTAGTCTTGGGGACTAAGGGACAGTCAAAGAAAGTAAGTAAAATTACTAGATAAATGTGTTTAAAAAATGGAAGAACAAAAATAAAATAAATATAAATTAATAAGTAAATATGAGTCATTTAAAATATTAGAAATAAAAATACAGTTACTAATATTTAAACCTTAATAAAGGGGATGCTTTTCTGGGGGTGCATACAGCTCCAGACCACCACAATATGCTAAGGTGGCTGAGTGGGAAAGTAAAAGGAGCCGGGTTTCTGATGGCATTATGGAGCTGCTGTATCAGTCCTTGACTTGATTCCTCTTTTTTTTTTTAGGAGGTACTGGGGTATGAACCTGGGACCTCGTTTGTGGGAAGCAGGTCTCAGCCACTGAGCTGTACCTGCTCCTCCTCTTATTTTTTTAAGGCACTATTTTTCATGCTTTTATTGTGGATGGATGTAATGAATTGAGGTACTGAAGAATTTCACAGATGAAAAACTACAAGAAGAAACTTTAAGAGGAGCTCCAGTTTACATCTCATAGGAATTCCAGAAGGAAGAAAAAAAAAAAAATAGAGAAGAGAGAAGCAAGATCTGAAGAATAATAATTAAGAATTTTCTGAAAGTGAAGAAAAATGTGCCTCTTGAGTATACTAGAAACTGAGTAGGATAAAAAAGAAACAGACATATTGCAGTGCAACTGTAGAACATGAAGGACAAAGGAGCAAATGAAGAAAAAAAGATTGCCTACAAAGGAATGACAGACTGACAGTAATTTTATTAGCAACAATTGGTGAAAGAGAAAAATGGCAATCTTAATTTTTTATCCACCCAAATTATCTTACAAGAGTTAAGGCAAAATAAGACATAGACTAGAAAGATGACATATCCTCACTGAAAGTACTACCTGAGATGTGCTTCCAAAAAGCAAAAACAAACAGACAAAAAACCCCAGAGAAGAAAAGAAAAAGAGGACAAGATAATAAATAAAAAGAAATAGAAAAGGAAGAGTGTTATATAAGAAATGATGATGAGTACAGAAATTGATCAAATGTCTTGGTAAATTTTATATTGATTGTAAAAAGTTTAAAAATAATTTAGTGATCTTAAAAAGCTCAAAATACTGTAAACAACAATGTGACAGTGTATTTAATTAGTAAAGTGTCATGTGGTCTTGGATTTCTTAAATAAGAGGATGGAAGCACCAAATTACTTTAAACTTTATTAGAAAAATTAATTGTCAATTATCGGTTTAAAAACTTTAAGGTTAGCCACTAAAACTTGAGGGGGAAAAAGAGACTATATATGACTTTAATGCTAGAAGAAGGCAGGAAAAGAGGAGAAAAATGTAGTAAATTATCTTAAGTTATAGTGATAGAAATATATTTTGCCAAATGTGTCAGTAATCATAATAATGCAATTATCAGATTATGTTATTTGAAATTCTAGAGAAGCGGCTGTGGCTCAATCAGTAGGGCTCCCGTTTACCATATGGGAGGCCCCGGGTTCGGTTCCCGGGGCCTCCTGGTGAAGGCAAGCCCGCCCGTGCGGCGTGGTTAGCTGACCCAGCGAGCACAAGCAGCAAGGGGGGGATAAATGAATAAATAAATAAAATCTTTAAAAAAAAAAAAAGAAATTCTACTATTTGTAAGACACACCTAAAACTTAAGAGAGAAAGTTGAGAATGAAGTAATAGAAAATATATACTAAATAGCAACCAAAAGAAAATTGTGTGGTTATATCAATATATAAAACATTTTTATAAAATTTTACTTGCAACCAAGGATTCGTGTCCAGAATGTATCAAGAACTCTTACAACTCAATAGTGAAAAAACAAATAACCAAATAAAAAAACTGGGCAAAGGATTTGAATAGACCCTTTGCCAAAGAAGTTATACATAAATGGCAAATAGACACAGGAAAAGGTTCTCAACCTCATTAGTCATTTGGGAAATGAAAATAAAATCACATTGAGAGAATACACACCACTAACATGGCTAAAACTAAAAAGAGTAATGAATACCAAGTTTGACAAAGACTTGAAACAATTGAAGTACTCACACATCACTGGTGGGAACGTAGTCATTTCGGAAAACTGTTTCTTATAAAGTTAAACATACCCTTACCATGTGATCTAGAAATTCTACTTCTGGGTACTTACCAAGAGAAATGAACATAAGTCTTTATATTGACTTGGTTGTGAATGTTCCTAGTAGTTTTATTTACAATAGCCAAAAACTAAAAACAGTCTCAATGTCCATTAACTGGCGAGTTGATAAACAAATGTGGTATATCCGTACAGTGGAATACTACCAGCAATAAAAGGGAATGGCTTGTTAACATAAACAAGCGCAAGGGTGAATTTCAAAACCATTATTGTAAGTGAAAGAAGCCAGATACAAAATAGAATCTTTATGATCCATTCATATTAAATTCTAGAAAGGCAAAAAACTCTAGTGTTAGAAACAGATCAGCACTTGCCAGCGTGTGGGGTAAGGGAGGGAATTAACTGTAAGGAGCACAACAGAAATTTGTGCGGCCAAGGAGTGACTTCACAGTATTATTCTTTATACTTTTCTGTGTAAAACAGATGTTGAACATCATTTCATGGACTTACTAGCCTTTTGTATATCTTCTTTGGAGAAATGTCTATTCAGATTCTTTGCCCATTTTTGAAATTCGGTTATTTGTCTTGTTATAATTGTCCCTTGCTTTTTGACTAGGCTTTTTTTCAGTGAGTATGTTTTTCTCCCATCCCTCTCGTAGGTGGAAGAAGTGAAGCGACGGCAGTACTCACTCGCATTCAGCTCAGCTGGAGCCCAAGCTCAGACCTATCATGTCAGCTTTGAGACTTTGGCCGAGTACCAGAGATGGCAACGGCAAGCATCCAAGGTGAATAAGTGATGATACAGCTTATTGGGGCGTTAAGAATATAGAAGCCTAATGGAAACATATTTTGTAACTGGAATTACTGTCAAGAGAGTGAATTATAATTCTTACGTATATTACTCTAGGCCTTTCTGAATATATAATGAATGAATTCATGTAATTGCACTGGGAGATACCAGGTCTTTATTATTTTTATTTGCATAGAAAAAAAATACCTTTAAAAGTGTGTCCAGGTGCATTTAGCTTTATAACATCTGTGTGAGGAAGGAGGGCAAATATATCTGTTTGATCCTTGAAGGAATTAAGACATGAGATTAAATTATTCACCCTTGGCCATAGTAGTCAATGATAGATGCAGTCATTCCCTAACTTGTATTCAGTTCTTGGTCTGTGTTGATTTAGCACAGCTCTGATGAACCATTTCAAGCCTATTGATTTTTTTTTTTTTACCTTTTATTTACAGACTTATTACAACTTATACCTTTCTGATTTTCAAGCAGCTTATAGTTTTAGGAAAAAGTGAAAATTAACTGATTTTTATAAATGAATAAATGATCTCATTACCTTTTTTCTTTCCTGTCTTTTAAATCTCTGCTTCTTTGTGGAAATGCCATTCCACCTTGTGCTGGATGTTAGATATTCAGTCCTTACTCAGATGAGCTCTTCTCTCTGGCCTTCCTCAGGTGGTGTCCCAGCGAATCAGTACTGTCGATCTCTCATGTTACAGCCTTGAGGAGGTCCCTGAGCACCTCTTCTACAGTCAAGATATCACCTACCTCAACTTGCGACACAACTTTATGCAACTGGAAAGGCCAGGAGGTCTGGATACGCTCTACAGGTATGTGGAGAATTGTTTTCCTTTAGAAAGTAGATTTCCAGACCAACTTATTACAACCAAATTTTAATCAGTCTCAATGGTTTGTATAACTCAAAGCCCATGCTATCAAGGAATTCGTCAGGTCTACTGTAAAGAAAAGAGAGTTCTTTCTTTTCCTAAAAAAGGCAGATAATCTTGAAGAAAAGCTCATACTGGTACAATTCTTGTGTATATATATGCTTGAAATCTTTTCTCTTTTTAAACTTCTACATGCAACAAAGAACAGACCTGCAACAGTTAATCAACCCATGAACACAGGAACAAGTAACAACTATATGGATCATATCCCATTATAAGCAACTTCTTCTTTCACACTGAAATTATGTGGGCTCAATTGTCACCTGAAATGAATGGGCCACTTAGAGCTTGAAAATATGTATGAGATAGGGAGTTTTATGGTACGTAATCCAATTTATAGCATAAAATTATAATTTAGTGTTTTTCTTTTGTTCTTAGAAGTAAAATTATCTATACTATCTTATCTAGAGATGGCATCACCATAAAAGTGGATCCATAAGAGTCACTCTGGTAATTACACTTAGGAATATCATCTAATTACTTTTTTTAAAAAAACAAATTTACTGATACATATTAATACAGTTCATCCAAAGTGTACAATCAATGGTATCTGCTGTAATCACATAGTTTTGCATTTATCACTTCAATCATTATTAGAGCATTTTCATTATTTCAATTCTAATTACTTTTTTTTTTTTTAGGTACTGGGACTTTGTATATGGGAAGCCGGTGCTCAACCACCGAGCGACATCAGCTCCCTCAATCCAATTACTTTTTCCCTTCCATCCGTTTTTACATGGGGTAAAGAAGTGGGACAGGTGAAGGGTGAGAATAGGGTAATCTATATGTGCTAACAAAGGAGATGGAAAAATATGTGGGTCATAGACTCGTATGGGTGAAATGGTGCCTTCATTAGGAGAGAGAGGTTTCACAGCTGACAGGCACAAGAGCTAGCAGTAGCAGGTACAAAGGAAAAATAAAAACCCTGCTGCTGGGAGTGGAATTCTTAAAATTAGTCCTATTTTCTTTAAGTCATTTTAGTTTGATACTTTTGATTCAAAAACTTCCCATATACTGAATCTCTCTATGTTGCCTCCATAACAGAGCATTTACATATTTTGTCTTACGGGGGGAAAAAAAAGGGTGGGTGAGGAGGTGGGAGAATTTGTGTGAATAAAAAATTTTACTTCCTTGTCAAGCTGGAGGGGAAATTTTAGGATATATGTAAGATGTTAAAAAGAGAAAAGATTTCAAGCATATTGTGTGACTTGATACACAAGAATTGTACCAGTATGAGCTTTTCTTCAAGATTATCTGCCTTTTTTAGGAAAAGAAAGAACTCTCTTTTCTTTACAGTAGACCTGACGAATTCCTTGATAGCATGGGCTTTGAGTTAGTCATATTAGTATCTTCTGTGCCAAGCAAGATGCTTCGCCCATAGTTAGTGCTCAGTAAATATTTGTGGAATAAATTCTCCAGTGGATATTTGAAATAGATCTTCTTGTTGCCATTCAATAGTATAATTTGTATCTTTGCTCTTAGATTTTCTCAGCTCAAGGGCCTGAATTTGTCCCATAATAAACTTGGGTTGTTTCCTATATTGCTCTGTGAGATCTCTACCCTGACTGAGCTCAACCTTTCCTGTAACGGATTTCATGACCTGCCAAGTCAGATTGGCAGCCTGTTAAAGTAAGTATATGACTTTTACTGGGTTCACCTCTTCCTTTGCAAAACTTGACTGGCTCTTGGAATGAAGGCGGTACAATGAGCTCTTGTAGTAAAGTAAATCATGTCATTATTAGGATTCTAGTCAGCAGCAATTTTTTCACATCAAAAATCTAATTGCCTGTGGTAATGACTAAGCCCTCAGTTTCAACAGTTGAGGCTTTGACAGTTTTTAATGTTGGAGAAACCATCCATGTAAATTATATATAAGTAATCCATTAAATCTCAAAAGATGGAGATTTAAGAAGTTTTACTGATATTGATAAATTAGTGACACAAGTCAGAATCCATAATTCTAATTCTATCCATTCTAATTATGTCCTTCATAAAGTACACTTGCTTTGTTTTCTTTTTACAGTCTTCAAACCCTCTGTCTTGATGGCAACTTTCTGACTACTTTACCTGAAGAATTGGGAAATCTGCAGCAGCTTTCCTCCCTGGGAATTTCCTTCAATAACTTTAATGAAATTCCTGAGGTTTATGAGAAACTCACTATGCTGGATAAAGTGGTCATGGCAGGAAATCAACTAGAAGTCCTAAAGCTAGGGGTGCTGAACAGAATGAGTCATATCAAACATGTAGATTTAAGGTAAGATCATTGTTTCCCAGATCTTCCTTTAGAATTCTCTCTGATTGACCTTTATTAAGTTTTCTCTTTGTAAAGACTCCTTTAACACATTAGGATTTTAGAACAATGTAGAAATACATATTTTCAAAGCTGCCATAGAACTTCATTTATCTCTCATAAGAATGTGATAGGCGTAACAGATGATAAATACTGTCAAATTGCCTTTGACAAAGGTTGTTCTGATTTACCCTTACAGCAACATTTTATGAAAATTCTCATTTCTTCACATCCTTATCAATGTTGGATTTTGGTGGTCTTTTTCATTTTTGTCAGTCTAGTAGGTAGAAAATAGCATTTCATTGTTTTAATCAGCATTTATTTACTTACGAATGAGGTTGAGCATCTTTTTGTATATTTATTAATAGTTTGTTGCCCATTTTTTCTATTGAGTCATTGGGTGTTTTCTTCTTGATATCCAGTGTATTATAATTAAAATTATAAAGGTTTCACTATTGAGGGCTTTTTATGAGTTTTATTTTCTCACTATAATCTTTTCTTAAAGGAAGCTGGTAATAGACACCTTCCTGGATGTTCTGTGATTTACACTAAGGCATTGATGTCTCCTGTAAGGGCATGGATAGATTTATTGAAATTCAGGAATATGAGAACAGGCTTACATACGTTAAATCGTACACTCATGTAGAAAAAACCAAGGAGCCATTTTCTATAATTTGCTCTTGAACTATTCCATATGCTTTTAACATGTAGATTCTTTTCCTCCCCATAATTAATGTAATGTGAATCCTTGCCCTAGAGGTAGAGCAGGCACAGCACCAGGAGGAAGTGCAGCCGCTTCTCATTCTCTTGACAGGGTGTTCCCAGCACTGCTTAGCTGCTCACTAGCCTAAGCAGTTATGTTCATCTTCTCATTCCTTCATCCTAATCCCAATATATTGTACCTAACCTTATCAGGTATTTGAATATAAGTAGCTAACTGTGGATAAGGCCCATTTTTTTCCTTCTCATTTAACTTGTATGTGTATTTGCCAGTGTGGATTGTCTAACCCAGTTCATAAACATAGAATTCAGGGTACATCTATCTGGTTATTTATGTGGTGCCTTATAAAACTAGGCAAGTAGTGAAATTTTTAGGTTGTTTAAGTAAAAGGGGATCATACCTCTGCTGTTTTTCTTTTGTTAAGCCCATTTAATAGAATTTATTTCTGATTGTTTCCGTGTTTCTGCTATTAAGGACGAACCATTTGAAAACCATGGTTATTGAAAATCTGGAGGGAAATAAATACATCACCCACATGGACTTGCGGGACAATCAGCTGACTGACTTAGATCTTAGCTCCTTGTGTAGCTTGGAGCAGCTGCATTGTGAGCGGAACCAGCTGAAAGAGCTAACACTCAGTGGCTTTTCCCTTCGAACCCTCTACGCCAACTCGAACAGTGAGTTCTCTATCCATTCTCCTGATTTTTTTCTTGCAGCTCTAGTCAGAACTTCCTAAGGACAGTGGCATCTGTGGTGTTCCGCAGCCACTCTAAAAAATGGAGTTGAAGATTCCAGACCCAGCTTTATCTTGTAAGTTTGCTGTTGACACTTAAGTGGTTGAGATCTGCATAAAAAGACATGGCAAGATAGTCTGAGATTCACTAATTGAGCATAATAAGAGACATTTTGCAAAATAATGGAGGACAGGTATGTTCAAAACGGGAGGTCACTAAATAGTCTAAAGGAGGATTCTGGCATATTCCAAGGCTACCACCTATTTTTGTACGGCCTATGAAGAATGTTTTTTTATATGTTTTAATGGCTGAGGAAATAAAAGATGAATAATATTTTGTGATGTGAAAATTACATGAAATTCTAGTGCCCATAAGTAAAGTTTTGTTGGAACACAGCCACACTCATTTGTTTATTGTCTGTGACTGCTCTTGGGATATAGTGACAGAATTGAGTAGTAGCAAAAGAAAATGTGTGGCCCACAAAGCCTCAAATATTTACTGTTTGATTCTAAGAAAAGGTTTGCCAACCCCTAGTCTAAAAGCTTGTGCTGTGTCAGTCCTTGAATGAAAAGTCCCTCATTTTTTTTGGCTTTTATAAAGTGTATTTATTTGAGGTAGAAGCTTACAGTCACAAGACCATAAGGAGTGAGTTACTTCCCTCACCAAAGTCTCTTGCCATGTGTTGGAGCAAGATGACTGCCAGTTGCTGTGAGGTTTCAGCCTTTCTGTTCCTCCTAAGGCTCCATAGCCGCAGCTTCTGATCTCAGCTGTAGGCTGGCCTAAGGCTCGTCTCGCTCCCCAGGGCTGGTTTCTTTCTGGAATTTCTTAGCTGTTGAGAGACCTGGCCTCTTCAACTGCAAACTATCAGGTGAACAGCTCAGCTTTCTCCCTGGGGCTCCAGCGTCCAAAACGAAACTCTCTGTGTTCTCCTTCTCTGTGTATTTACCTCCGTTCCTCATTTCTATAGTGATTTGCTCCAGGAATATTTTTTCAACATAAAAGACTTCATATCTGTTGAGGCCATACTTTTTTAATGGAATATTCTTCTTTACTATAGAAACTGTACTTACATTCACTCTTTTTAAAGAATTATTGGAAAAGATGTTCAATTTCACTAAGTATCAGAGGAATGCAAATTAAAAAACCACTTTATACTCATCAAATAAAAAAAAAGAGGAAAAAAAAAAAAGATAATGCCAAGTGCTATGAAAGATGTGGAGATGCAGGAGCTCCTGTACCCTCCTGGTTGTTGTTGGTGGTGGGGTCAATTGGTAAAACCACATTGGAGAGCAATATGACAGTGTTAGAGAGATTGAAGACTAGCAGTATCAATCTCAAATCCTAGCAGTTCCCATGTTTGGAAAATATTCCAAGGACTTGTGCACAAGAATGTTTTATCACAGCATTGTTTGTTGTAGTGAAAGAAATTGGAAAAACCATGGCTATTATTAAGGAAATGGGTTAAATAAATAGTGATAATTTCATACAATCACATTTTGCACAGCAGCGGGAATGAATATACCAAAGCTTCATGTGCTAACAAGGAAAATCTCAGAAACATTTGTGAGCAAAAAAAGAAAGGGCAGAATAATATATACACTATGATAGTTATATTTTGAAACACACAAAAACATGTTTGGTTTTTTTTAGCTATAAGTTTGCAATAATAGTATAAAAGAATCCATGGGAATGATAAAAACCAAATTCAGCATGAAAAGTACTTTAACTCTTTAAAAAAAGTTCTGAAGCATCAAAGGTAGAATGTAAAGATTTATTGACAACTAGAAGATGGGTGAAAAAGTTTTTATTATTTTATTCTCTTTGCTTTTCGGTGTCTGTAAAATTTATTTTTAGGCTATAAGAAAGTTAAAGACTTATGTGTTCATCACCCTTTATAATGTTATAGAAGCTTCAAATTGTAACTTAGATCATTACTTAGGTCAGAACAGTCAAAGATGATGAGTGTTGACTTGGGCTGTTTCTTGATATTGTGAGGTGGCAATAGGTCCTTTGCCTGGGAAATACTTATTATCAGGCACATTCTCTATTTTTCATGTATCTAGAGAATCTGAATGACTGGCCTTATTGGAAAAGACTTCTTTGATTTACATGCAGTTCTTCTTAGTAACTGAGATTCTATCACGGTAATGTACTAAAAAGGACTTTCTGAAGTTAGACCCTCTGCTTACAGAATCCTTAAAATTCTACAAACTTGGAAAAATTCAAATAAACACAGTTAGGATAACTCAAAAGTAAAGAACACAGCTTCACAAAAGAAGTTATCCAAATGCTCAAAAATATAGAAAAGGGCACTCAACTTCATTAGACCTCAGGGAACTGCAGCTAGAACCCCAGTGACACCACTGCACACCTACAGGAAAGCCTTGAATGAATACGATTGATGAATAACCAGTGTCAGCTGTTGGGAGTGTAAACTGGCACTACCACATTGGCACCCTGTGCAGTGTCCTCTGTACCCGGTAGCTCCTTTCCTAGGTTTATATTCAACATAAATGCTTATATTAGTCCACAGAAGTCATGGACAAAAATGTTCATAGTAGCCAAAAACTGGAAAATATTTCAATGCCTGTCAGCTCTGAAGTGGGTAAATTGTGATGTATTCACATGAAAGAATTTTATACAGCTATGAGAATGTGTGAACTACATCCCCATGCAGCAAATGTGAACAAATCTCCCGAGCATAATGTGGAATCAGTGAAGCCAGATAAAAGATGATATATACTGTATGTGTGCATTCATATAAACTGGCAAAACTAATCTGTAGAATTAGAAGTCAGGAGAGGGGGTAGGTGTAGCTGAGTGGTTGAGTGCCTGCTTCACATGGATGAGGTCCTGGGTCCAATCCCTGGTACTTCCTTAAAAAAAAAAAACGAAGTCAGGAGAGTGTTACCTTTGTGGGGTAGTGACTTGGAGGGGGATGAGGGGTGGCTTCTGGGGAGCTGGTAACATTGTTACTTGACATGGGCACTGGTTCTACAGTGTGAGAGTTCATTGATCTCTACAGCATTGCCAGTTATTTTTTTTAAGTTAGAAGGCTAAGTAGTTACCGTTAACATTTAACAACTGCTTGATCCAGTACACAGGAACCTTCAATTAGTTGTATTTGTTTTCCAAGACAAATTGGCATTAGGTATTTAAAACTAATCAAAGTGAGTTGCCTTGTGGTTTTTTATCTTTAGTTCAACTCAGTAGATGATAGCAATTTTATCTCTGCTGCTTTCACTAAACTAATATTCCTTTGTTTACTCTCAGTTACTTCTTTAGAGAATGTCTCTAACACTAGTTTACTTTTTGATTAGGGCTGACAGCAGTGAATGTTTATCCAGTACCCGGTCTACTTACTTCCCTAGAACTGTCTCGGTGAGTGTGTATTGGGAAGGTGGTGCTTGTTGATTCTTGACATTTAAGATAATATATGTAGAATCTTCAGCAGTTTGGAAGTACAGGAAATCTAAATACAGTAAAATATTTGTATAACTTGGAGAAAAAGAGAAAAGATTGAGTAGAGGATTATATTTAATAGCCATACTATATTTGTAAAGGAAGGGTCCTCTTGAAACAGAAAAACTACCTCTGAATGATTCATCTTTAAGGTCTGCGGATTTAGGATGAGATGCAGACCAAGGAGATAACCTATCATCCCCTGTGTGGCGGTGATTTCCTTTTTGCCAGTTAGAATCATGTAATTCTTGAGTTTTAGGTAGCGGCTTTTTGTTTCTATTCTTTTTTTATTGTTTGGTTTTTTTGTTTCTATTCTGTTTTGCTTCTTTGACACTCTCTTGGTCTGATTTTTGTAGAGATGCTAATTATACTCAGGATTTTATTATTTCTTTTGATGGTCAAAAATAAACATAAGTGAGGTTTACTTTCATTTTTACACAAGGATTCAGTGGTTAAATTTTACAGTGCGATGGGGCGTCTGTTGGAGTAATAGGCAATCAGACAATAAGTTACAGGGCATCATCTTAATAAATGCTGTGATCATAAAAGTACTAGAAGCATGTTAGAAGGGGTAGCTGATGGGGTCATTTATGGTCAGGGTTCTTGTAAAGATTGAGATAATAAATGTGTAATATATAGTATATTACCTGAATATGGCAGTCTCTCAAGAAATAGTTTCTTTTTGTTGTTGTTACTTATTATTATGATTAAGCTACTGTTCTAGATTCCTTTCCTCCCATTTCTTTGTCACATCTTCTCAGCAAAACCTCCACATGGATCAATACTAAGATTTACCTTTTCTACTGAGCTTGAGCATTGCTGAAGAAAATCATATTCACATGGACACCTCTGTAATAAATTCATCATTTTCAACCTCATCTGATGCTTATAGTCTCTTTGTCTTGATAGTTCCTTCTTCCAGGGTCCTAAGCATCTGTTCAAATTGCTCTACTTCATTCAATCCCATTGATCCATATCTCCTCCACTCTAGAACTTAGCACCCTATTTGATTGAGATTTCCCTCAGCTTCCTGCCATCTTGCTTCAACTTACATAACTTCATGTTCATTCTCAGCTTTCTTCCTCTTTTCAAGGCTAGTTCAGCCTTTCACCCCATTCTCTTCCACTGCTATGGGACCTTTGTCTATTAGTTGTCATCCCCCTTCTCTCTTGTCTATGTTCAGTGTCTTCCTTTATTTCACACTCATCTGTCTTCTGTCTTAATGAACAGAAATTTCCCTTTATCCCACAGTCTGTTTGGCTACCATCCAATCCCTCTCATCCCCTTTTTGTTCAGATTTCTCAAGAATTATTTGCACTGGGCTCAATTTCCTCAGTTCCCATTTGCTTCTTATCCCACCACAGCTTCTTTCTCGTATGGAACTTTAAATATAAATATATATATATATCAGTGCTGTTAATCATGCTCCCTTTTCTTCATACATGCTATTTCCATGACTCCTCAATATGATCTGATTTTATTCATAGTACTTCCTTCCGTGTCATTTGTCAACTTTTCTTAAGCTAGCCCTTTAAAGGTCACTTACCCCAGTGTTCTGTCCTTGGTCCAGTACACTTCTCATTTGACATGATCTCATTTACTCCAGTGGTTTCAGCTATATTTGAGTGTAGTGCCACCCAGATTTCCAATCCAGGCCCTCTTCCATGCAGCCTTGTCTCTTACCATTCTCTGCTCATATTTGATGCTACAGCATCACCAAACTGCATGTTATTCACCCCATACATCTTTTCTTCCTTACTTCTTTTCTTGCCTCTGTGCCTTAGCTCATGTTGTCAGCTTTTTCTTGGAATGTGCTCCTCACCTTGGGTCATTGTACAACATTCTTCAAATTCTAACCCAAATGTCATCTTCCTTAGGGAGCTTTCCTTGATCCATTTCAGGCAAAGTATTCCCATCACTAGGCTATCATAGCAGTATCTGTCTTTCTCTTATAACACTTACACATACATATATACATCTTACTTTTTTCTATACTAGTTATCATTTTCCCTTCCTTCCTCACTTTTATTCTGTTAATTTTTCTCAGAATTTGCTTTTCTTCTTACCTAGTCATCATTCAGTGTTGAAATCCTACTCAT
Source organism: Tolypeutes matacus (assembly GCA_026826555.1). NCBI lineage: Eukaryota > Metazoa > Chordata > Mammalia > Cingulata > Chlamyphoridae > Tolypeutes > Tolypeutes matacus. Next base: position 1,564,626 of record JAKSZT010054017.1, on the reverse strand, counting down.
CTTCTGAGTTTGTTTAAAATGGCATTTCTTCCATTAAGTCTTTCTTCATCTCTCCTTCATCCCATCCCATCCTATCCCACGTGTGCTAGCCTGCTACTGAAAGCCTAGGTTGCATTTTACCTGCTTTGAGCATGCATGGTGATTCAGCTACTACTCTGCAGGTTCATGTCCTTGTCTCCCCCACCCTGCTAATTTAGCAGCATTTACTGTGTACCTACTATAGTTCAGGTAAGTGCCAGGGGATTCCTCTGAGAGTGTGTCCCTGCCCATAGGCCAGTTCAGAGATGTATTATAGTCTAGTATAGTGAGTTCCACTTCTCATCTTAAATGATGCCTTTTAATTATTAATTTTCTGCAGAAACCTGCTAGAGTGTGTCCCCGACTGGGCCTGTGAAGCAAAGAAGATAGAAATATTAGATGTGAGCTATAATCTACTCACCGAGGTTCCCATGAGGTATGTGTGTATGTGTGTGTATGTATGCATGCATGTATTTAATTATTTCCCTAGCTTTGGGTTGCTTTTCAAAGGTACTTTTCCTTCATCAGTTCAGTGAATATTGAGTACCTGCTGAGTGCAGGGCAGTGTGAGGTGCTGTAAAGAATGCAGTAATGGCTAATGTATGATCTTGGCCCTCAAGGAACTTAATAAGAGGGTAGGAGAGGTAACATTTGCAGAGATAACAGTAATAAAAGGATACAAGGGTTGCTGGCATAGGCTGATGATATGATAATAATACTAGATCATTTTTATTGGATGAGTTATACTGAGCTGGGCTTTGTTATAAGAACTTCTCTTTTATTACCTTATTTAATCCCTAACAACTATGTTATATGGTGCTCTTAACCCCATTTTACAGATGAGGAAATGAAGATTTAGTGTGGTCGGGTAACTTTCTCAAGGTCACACACAACTAGGAATTGAAGTGAGCTGGCATTTGAATGTGGTCATCCTTACTCTGGAGATTTAATTCTTAATCACTACACTGTATATATAAAATATTTTAGAAATTCATAAGAACTTTGTCTAAATAATTAGAAACTGTTTATGGAGGAAATGGCATTTAACTTGACCTTTACCAAATGGTGGGAGTTTTATAAGTGGAGGTGGAAACTGGTGGAGCAGTAGGAGACGGTACATTCAATGGTTTGGTCAAAAGCACCAAAGTGGAAAAAGTGTGGTTGGCACACAACGGAGTCATTTAAAATTAGAGTCTTTGTAGCATAGTTAAGTGTGAACAGTCTTTAGAGTCAGACTTTAGATCAGATCCTGACTGGACCACTTGCTGGATTTAGTTTGCGATCTTTGCAAATCAAAGTCACCTAACTTTTCTGAACTTCATTGTTAGATGGCCTCGCACATTTTAAGCACTGAATAAATATTAGTTTTGTTTTAGTAAATTTTGTTATTAATGTTGTTATTAATTGATTATATTAATGTTAAAAATAAATGCACTGGGGGGGCGGATGTGGCTCAAATGGTTGGGCGTCCGTCTGCCATATGGAGGGACCTGGGTTCAATCCCCGGGACCTCCCGGTAAAATAAAAAAATAAAAAATAAAAAATAAATAAATGCACTGGATTTTTGGTGCTGTCTGGATGAAAAAATTGATTTATTTTAGAAGGTGCTTTTTCACTATAGATTGGTTCAGTGTTCTTTGCTTTCATTAAATCACCTTTTCTCAGAATGACCTTAACGTGGGAAAACATACAGTCAGGGCTGCTTCCTTGGCTCAGGCACTTGTTTGGGATTATACTGTCTAGGAGAATGTTTCTATTAGTTCACTGATTCCAGTTAAATAGCCTAGGGGCAGACTCAGAAAAAGCATTTAAATAAGTTTGTTATTTGTTCCTTTGTATTGTCCCCCCTTAGAATTCTGAGTAGCTTGAGTCTTAGAAAACTGATGGTAGGACACAACCATGTACAAAGCCTTCCAGTGCTGATGGAGCATATCCCCCTTGAGGTTTTGGATATTCAGCATAACTTACTCAACAGGCTGCCAGATACTCTCTTCTCCAAGGCCTTAAAGTAAGTGCCACCAATTTTTTTTTTCAGAAGAGCAGAATCATTGGCTAAACAAACTACATTGACTTGTCATTGGAGTGACCTTTGGGACTGTGTTTATAGAGTGTTTACCTGATAGTCCAGTGAAGGGTGGAGATTTATTTGCAATTTGTATGACAGAGAATAAGACACTGGTTCATGAGGCAATAATGTTCTACCCAAAGTTGAAATAACCATCAAATGCTTCAGAAGTTTTTGTATTGTAAACAATTTCAAACAGATTGGGAAGGTTCAGGCTTTTAAGTATAGTTATGACCTTGAAAGAGTAGTTATCGTATTCTGATACAGCTTCCTTGAGCAATTTTCAGCTTTTCATGGGGAAGAAAAGAACATACGACTAAAGTTATTTTAGTTTTTGCTTCTAGCTTTACCAGGCTATCACTGAGTTCATCTTTATTTGCAGAGCTTTTTTAGTACTTCCTTTGAAAACTATATATTTAAAGGTAACTTCATTCCAAAAGGTATTATTTGCCTTCTCATTGTAAATTAACACATAGATGGTATGTCTTTCCATTTTTAGGCCTGTAATCAGGTTTCTGTAATGTGTATGTCACCTTTAAATGAAAGTTAGTTTTTAATTATAATCTTCTGCAATATGGAGAAGTTAATATTTTCCTTAATTTAGAAATGGAGAAAACAAAGATAAGCACTACTAACATAAGCTACATGAGGCACGGAAAGCATTTGGCCAACAAGTGTCCAGCTTGTTCTCTGCTTAGCAGTTTACCTATCTCTTAATCTGTTATGTGCTTGGTTTGAATTTCCTAAAGTAAAATATTTGCAAGTTCTAAAAAATGTTTGAAGGAAGTTTCCTTTTTTAGAGTGTTTATATGGAGTTTCCATGTAGTAACACTTGTTAACATATATATTTTTTTCATTTTTTTTTTAATTTTAGTTTTAAAGAAGCTTTAGATTACATAAATCATACATCAGTAATATGGGAGGATTCCCATAAATCCCATCCCCTCTCTTAACACGTATTTTTTAACAATGCATAACATTGTGTGCATTTAATCCTAATGACAGTTTGAAAAGAATTAGTTTTACAACCTTAGAATCTGTAGTAAGGCCGTTCCTTAGCAAACTCTCAATGACATTTATTTAAAATTACTGCTTAGAGCATTTTTGTTTGTTTTTAAATGTATTTTTTTGTTTTTTTTTTAAGATACTTAGATTACACAAATGCTACACAAAAAATATAGGGATTCCCATATGCCCCGCTCCCCACACCTCCCACACCCCCCCACATGAACAACACCTTTCATTAGTGTGGCACGTTCACTGAATTGCTAAACACATCACATTGTAGTCTACACTCTGTCCCACACAATTCTGCAGGCTATGGGAAGATATATAATGGCATATATTTGTCATTGCAGTGCCATTCAGGACGATTCCCAAGTCCCGAAAAAGCCCTCGCATTACACCTGTCTTTCCCTCCCTCTGCCCCCAGAGCCTCCAGTGGCCACTGCCTCCATATCAATGCTGTAATTTCTTCCACTGCTAGAATCACAACAAGTCTATTGTAGAATACCAGTAAGTCCACTCTAGTCTTTCTAGTTCATTCCTCAATCCTGAGCATTCTGGGATGGTGATGTCCACTCCACTTCTAATTGAAAGGGTGCTTTGATCCCATACAGCCGATGGATGGGACTCTGCTTAGAGCATTTTGGGGCATACAAAAACACAAGTAGACACACAGTGCCCTCAACAAGCTTAAAAGCTAATCCAGGGGGAAGCGGCTGTGGCTCAATCAGTAGGGCTCCCGTTTACCATATGGGAGGCCTTGGGTTCGGTTCCCGGGGCCTCCTGGTGAAGGCAAGCCCGCCCGCACGGCGTGGTTGGCTGACCCAGCGAGCACAAGCAGCAAGGGGGGGATAAATGAATAAATAAATAAAATCTTTAAAAAAAAAAAAAAAAAAAGCTAATCCAGGATGTAGATCATACAACATAAAGAAGATTTAACACAAGAGTTTAACAATATTAGCTTTCTTTTATTGAGCCCATTCTATATATACACTAGGCCCTGTGCTAAGAAAATTTTAAAATCATACCATGTTAGATTGGCAAAGATTAAAATGAATTATGATACTTAGTGTTGACAAAGGTGTGAACAAACTGGCATTTTTATATACTTTTGTGGAAGTATAATTTGTTATAGCCTTTCTGAAGCTCAGTTTGGTAATATATATTAAAATCTTAAAAATATGTGTATGCTTTGACCCCACAAATTCTGTTTCTAGTTGAGTAGCCTAAAGAAATAATTGGATAAGGACACTGGTACTCATTACTATGTCTATAATAGCAAACAATTGGAAACAGCCTATATGTCCATTTTAGGGGATTGGCTCAATAAATAATGATGCCACTAAAATTAGGACTTTTCCTAAAGGTTGTCTACATAGTTAAGATAGATATGACTTCATACTCAACATCTTTCATTAAACTTAAAGACTTTAAAAGATGAAGTTAGATTAAAATCAAGCCACTACAGAAGCCTGGGAAAACAACTAAGCCTATATTCTTTCCTCTCTACTTGGCTTGCATGAGTTGAGTAAAAGGCTCTTTGGATTGGATAGAAACAATTAGAGAAAACTAGTTGGAGAAAATTGCTTTTGTCGTGAGTTGGGGAGCATAGAATGACAGTATTCATACTGAGATGGCCTGACGGTTTCTACAGAAGAAGGCACAAAATAAACCCAAAGCAAACGATTCTTTGTGCATCTTCTGTCAGTCTCAGGTACTTGAATGCATCTGCAAATAGCCTGGAGTCTTTGCCATCTGCCAGCACTGGGGAGGAGAGCCTGAGTATGCTGCAGCTGCTTTATCTGACCAGCAATCTCCTGACAGACCAGTGTATTCCTGTCCTGGTGGGGCACCCGCACCTGCGAGTCTTGCATCTTGCAAACAACCAACTACAGACCTTTCCAGCAAGGTAAATGCATTCACACTTTGATAATTTCAGACACAGAACACTAATTCTACATTTGTCAGACTAAGTTTTTGGCTGTCTTACTCTGTACTCTTGCTTCTGTTGAGTGACTTACTGATGCTGTGATTTCACTAATTGAATGGGAAAATCTCATCTTCATAGTCTTTACCCAGTTGTTGAGCATCAGTAACCAGAGAAATTATGTTTAAAATGTGTTTAATCTTCAGTTCTGATTACTTAATAATGGGCTGAGGATGCTCAATCTAGAAAAGTACAGGCTTAGGAAGTAAATAAATGAAATTCTGAAAGTAATTTTTTCTTTTCTCTTGTCAGAACTGTTTTTTAAAATACTGTTGAGTCCATTCATTTAGTCATTTATTTATATAATGCCTACTGAATGCAAGTAATGGGGAAGCAGCAATGGTTAAGTTACAGTCTCTGGCTTCAAGGAACTTACAGTCTAATTGGGGAAATGGACAAGTGTGCAGACAATCGCAATGCAGTGTAAGAACTGCAGGGTGTTAAACAGGCAGAGCCACTGCACTGCCCAGAGCCTCGGGGCGGGGCTCGGCTTCCTGGAGGAAGGGTGCTCATAGGATGAGTTGATGAGTAGCCAGCCTACACCGATAAGAAGACGTATGAGGAAGCGGCTGGGGCTCAATTGGTTGGGCTCCCGTTTACCATATGGGAGGCCCCGGGTTCGATTCCCAGGGCCTCCTGGTGAAGGCAAGCCAGCCCGCGTGGTGCGGTGAGCCGACACAGCAAGATGACTCAACAAAGGGAGACAAGCAGACCCAGAAAAACGTCAAAAGCAAATGGACAGGGAAACGGACGTAGCTCTAGAGGTTCGGTGTCCGTCTACCATATGGAGAGACCAGGGTTTGATCCCCGGTACCTCCCGGTAAAAAAAAAAAAAAAAAGCAAATGGACACAGCAAGCACAAGCAGCAGGGGGGAATAAATAAATAAATAAAAATAAAATCTTTGGAAAAAAAAAAAAAAGAAGACTTATGAGAGACATTTAGTGCTGTCCCAAAGTTTTAATACCTTTCAAAAATTCATTTGTTTAAAAAAATTGGAAAATTTAACACCAGAAAACTGCATCTATACCATGAAAGTGATTGTTAAACATCATGTTTTCAGTAACTAAGAATGTGGGGAAATGACGTTTGATGTAATTTAAATGAAATTATATTACATATATCATATAAAATTATATAATGTTTGATATAATTTGAATTAAACTAAGATAAAACTTATGGAAATAATAATAATTATTTGAATAAGACAAGCAGAATAAACTTGATTACTTCCTCAAAAGAATTTGAACCATGACTTTTAAAGTGAATGTAGAATCTTATTTCAGGATAGGTATATCTCTTGAAATCTTATCAGATTAACTCACTTGGCCTCAAGTATGTTTATATAAAGTGAAAATGACAGATCACTGATAAGTTACATTCTTTTACAAAGCTAATGAAAGATGTCAGACATAATACTCTGAAGCTAACTGAATCCTGCCTAATTTGGTGACACATTGCTGGAGGTGTCAAAAGCAGCTGAAATAAAGCTTCGAATATATATTTAAAAAAGGAAAATAAGAAATTAAAAATAAAGGCAAGAATTAACAGAAGATCACACAAAATTATAGTAATATGAATAAAGATAATAAAAACTAAATGGAACTTAAGAGCACTATATTAAGAAAATATGTTCCATACTGAATAACCCAGCATCAGGTCATCTTCTGAGCAGTGTTATAAGTGTATTGGTACAATCCAAGTCCTCTCTTTCTTTTGGACCGTTTTCAGAACCTAGCACAGTTCTGGGGGCTCAGTAAGACACTGATTGAGATAGGGACACTGAATTTCTAAATGCAAGTCAGATTCAGCAGGGAGTAGTGTAAGGGGAAAGCATGAGATTTGGAATCAGAAGATTTTGACTGGAATCTTGGCTCTGTTATTTATTAGCTGTATTATCTTCATCTGTTTGTGTCTGTCTTGAAAATAGACAAAATCTTATGGTTTACAAATTATAAAAGGAAGAATATTTGAAAGTGATTACCCAGAGTCTGCCTCAATTAAAAAATGTTAAAAGATTTTTCAAGGAGTCAAAAGCCAATGTTAGAAACATAGTAATTACTAGAATAAAGGAAGGAAAGATTGAAGTGGATATCTTTGTGACAGGCTAGGACTAAAGAGAAGTGGCATAGTAAAGAGTGATGAAAATATTTTCAGTAGGAAGGAACAAATAAAAGTGGACAAGTGAAGGCAACTGTATCTCTGAATGGGGAAATCATAGAAGTACTAATAAAGATATTCACAGGGAAGCAGATGTGGCTCAAGTGACTGGTCTCCCACCTACCACATGGGAGGTCCATGGTTTGGTTCCTGGTGCCTCTAAAGTAGGTAGTAAGCTGGCGCAACAAGAGACACAAGAAGAGAAAACAAAATGAGGGACAACAAAGCAGGGAGCAGAGGTTCCCGGTGCCTCCTAATGAGCATGAGCAGGATGGTGAGCTGGCACGATGGGCAGGCGTGGCAAGCTGATGCGACAAGATAACACAAGAGACACAACACAGCAGGGAATGGAGGTGGCTTAAGCAATCAGTAGCCTCCCTCCCACATCAGAGGTCCTGGATTCGGTTTCTGGTGCCTCCTAAAGAAACAAAGAAGACAAACAGACACAGCAAGTGAAAACAACAAGGGGTTGGGGAGAGATAAATAAATAAAATAAACCTTTAGAAAAAACTTAATTAAAAAAAAAAAAAAAGATATTCACAGATAAGGAATGCTCAGAGTCTGAACTTCACTTATTCCAGAAGCTGGTATCATTTTTATGAGTTATTTAGAATACAAGATTTTAAGTTTCCTGAATTTATTTACAAATCAATAGGTGAAAGATAAACAGCACAATAAAAAATAAGTAAGGGTCATCAGCAGGAAATTCTCAAAAGAACAAATACAAATGACTAATAAACATCTGAACAACGGCTCAATCTCAAACATTATCAAAGAATTGCCAATTAAAATAATGAGATATCATTTTCTACCACAATAATTTTTTAAATTATATAAGCCCAGTGTTGGTGAGAGTGGAGGAAAAATAGACACAGCCACACTCCATGCATATGTGGTATAATTGGGCAATAATTATGGATCAAGCTTTAAAAATGAGCATACCCCCGATCCCAGCAATTCCATTTTTAAAAAAATTTATTCTAAGAAGAATAATGGATATGATTAAAGATTTAGTTACAAGGATATTCACTGCAGCAGGATTATCAATACCATTTATGCTAATTGTTATGTATATTGTTTTGATTACAATAGGGAATACATAGCAGCAACTTAAATGGGATTTATCCTACAGATCTACTCACATGTTTGTGCAATGAAATACAAGATATTTGGAAAATGAGGAGATTAGAAACACCCTCAATATCAAACAATATGGAATTGGTTATATAAACTGTGTAACTTCCATATAGTGGATTCTGCACCATACCAGCATGTCTCAAACAGGGCTTCCTGAAAAAATTTAAGCCCTAATGCCCTGAGATGTCCATTGTATGTATTGAGTATGTAATGAATTAACTGATTTCCTGTGCATTTCAAATGGTATTAGCTAGGTACTGTCCTTGGAGGAATGAAAAAATAATCATTCGAGTCATTCTTTGTAGAGCTTAATTCTCTCTGGGCACACTGGTTGAGAAAGGCTGATCCAGACATTTCAGACGATACTGTAAATATTCATAGACACAGAAAGTAGATTAGAGATTAGGGCTGGTAGGGAGAGGGGAGGATGGATTTTGCTTAATAGGTACAGAGTTTCTGATTTGGGTGGTAAAAAAAGTTTTGGTAAAAGATGGTGGTGATAGTAGCAAAACACTGTGAGTGTACTTAATACCACAGAAATGTACATGTCAAAATGGTTAAAATAGGAAATTTGGGGTTAGAATTTGTTACCACAATTTTAAAAAAGCCTTCTCTTCATTGATAAAGAAATACTTGCAAAATAGGACTAAACTTTAGGACTCTTAAATTAGTCTACAGAGTTTATTATGGGTCTTTATCCGTATGGAATGTATCTTACTCAGTATAACTGGAGACCTTATAAAGAGGAAATTTGAAGGCAGTCACTCAGAAGAAGCCAGAAGTTAGCAGAAAGCGAAAGAGCAGACCTGAGAGAGAGAGATGGCCCCGTGAGGGAGGACCGCCATCCCCAGACCACAGTGGGCCCGGGGAGAAAGCATTGCCTTGCCGACATCTTGATTTTGGACTTCCAGCTGTCTGAACCGTGAGACAGTAAGACAAGACCCAACTTCTCTAAGAAAAGCAGGGGGAGGGTCATCACTTGAATTTCGCTGAGGGGCAGACTAGCCCGAGATTAGCAGGAGCTGTCATCTTGGTGAGCCATTCGCTTCGCTGGTGTCTGGATGGTTAATTCTGACCAGTTGTCTAGCAGTGTGTCCGGTGAGCCCTCTGTATACTCTGTGGCTGTGGTAAACCAGCACTTGCTTGGCAGCTGCTTGTTTTTGGTGCAGTATGTTATTTTGGTGTTTTCTTTTCAGCAAACTGAATAAATTGGAGCAATTGGAGGAACTGAACCTAAGTGGCAACAAGCTAAAAACTATTCCCACGACCATAGCAAACTGCAAAAGGCTGCACACCCTTGTCGCACATTCCAACCATATCAGCATTTTCCCAGAAATACTGCAGTTGCCTCAGATCCAGGTACCTTGATGTGCTGGGATATCCTTCGTGGGGTCATGGCAGGAGCGTGGATGAGGTGGTTCTCTTCTAATAAGGAAGAAGCAAGGGGCAATTTGAGACTGTATACAACATACATAATTGAGAAGAAACTAGGTTCCCTTTTGAGGATATAGTAGGAGACCCAGAGTATGGGAGTAAAGAATTAACTTAGTTATGTATTTTCTTTCTATTTCTCCATTTTCCTCTCAGTTTGTAGACCTAAGTTGCAATGACTTGACAGAAATCCTGATTCCAGAGGCTCTGCCTGCTACATTACAAGACCTTGACCTGACTGGAAATACAAATCTCGTTCTTGAACACAAGACACTGGACATATTTAGGTAGGGAAAGTTCTGAAATTGAATTCACACATGCTCTTATTAATTGTAGCCCATTGTTTTATATTGGGGTTCACTCTGTGTGTTGTAAAGGCCTATGTTTTTGTTTTTTTTTTTCCTCTGTTATATTGAATACTTTAATATATTAAAGATATAGATGTTTTAGTTGGCACAGATCACCTTACATTACAACATCTAAAGGACATTCATTTTACCAAGACTTGATTGTATATCGAAATACTTAAAATAAGTAAATAGCTGGCTGAAACTTACAAATCTTCTTGTGCTTGGTTTTCCATTGCAATGAATGGGGGTGAGCCAGAGTGGCTCAGTGGTTGAACACTGTTCAGTCCCTGGCCCCAGTACCTCAGAAAACAAACAGAAACCCCATATGAAATGAATGGCATTCGTTGTAACAATATTTGGCCCATATTTCTTCCTTTTCCCACTCCCATTCAGTCTATCATGAAATGAATGTTCTTTTACAAAAACATGTATTATTGTTGTGGTAGTTTTTGTGAAATATAGAAGAGTATGTGCTTTGTCTTCCCTTCTTCCACCTTACACAGCCATATCACAACCTTGAAAATTGACCAGAAATCTTTGCCAACCACTGATTCCACAGTTACATCAACCTTCTGGAGCCATGGACTAGCTGAGATGGCTGGGCAGAGGAATAAGTGAGTATGTGGCCGTGGATCCTGAAAGGCAGCCCCTGGCATCTGGGAACTGGTCTGATGCTCACAGTGAGGCCTTGCAGCCATTCAGCACCGATGCCCAAGCTAGGCCATGTTGCTTCTCTCTTGGACGTAAATCAGAACATTGACATCAGACAAGATCCCCCTGAGACCAAGATAAAATGAGACTAAAACGAGATCAATGTACATCCCATGAAATACCAGACACCATTCTTTTGGCTAAAATGGGTGACTACTGCTACTTAACCAATTATTGCTTTATCCTCAAGCTAATCTGCCTTCCCTAGAGATAAGATTTATTGATGGGAAGCAGCTGTGGCTCAATCAGTAGGGCTCCCGTTTACCATATGGGAGGCCCCGGGTTCGGTTCCCGGGGCCTCCTGGTGAAGGCAAGCCCGCCCACACGGCGCGGTTAGCTGACCCAGCGAGCACAAGCAGCAAGGGGGGGATAAATGAATAAATAAATAAAATCTTTAAAAAAAAAAAAAAAAAAAGATTTATTGAGATAGTCAGTCATAGCTGCTTTTTGGCAGCTCCCAATCTCGTAGGAACACTTCCTTAGCTTCTCCCCCCAATACCCAACCAAAGCCCAGATCTTTCCAACACCTTCCTACCTGTGTGCCCTGAGGTTCCAGGGTGGGACTCACCCTTGCTGCGAGGAATGGTAAACTCAACTTGTTCCACTACAGGTGTGCTCCTGGTGGCCTTTGGCTAAAGAACATTAGACAATAGTCTTTAATCACTACTAAGAGAAAACATTTCATTTTTCTAGTCTTTGGCAGCATTACAGAGCTAATATGTACTGCCCATGAAAGTGGCTGAATCCCACTTGCCCTTAATAGCATCAGTTCTTTCATATACTGTTTAATTGTCTTATCTGAAGATTTTTGTCACATGTAAATTAGGATTTACTACTCTCTTCTATTCTCCGCTAATACTTACTTTTAAAAAGGAGGTTCTCTGAAGAATAATCTTTTACCAATAACTTTCTTTGATGTTTGCCTTTCTCATATCTCTGATCCAGGCTATGTGTATCTGCCCTAGCGGTGGATAACTTTGCAGAGGGGGTAGGAGCTGTGTATGGCATGTTTGATGGAGACCGAAATGAGGAGCTCCCTCGTCTCCTGCAGTGTACAATGGCAGATGTACTTTTGGAAGAGGTACAGCAGTCAATAAATGATACAGTTTTCATGGCTAACACCTTCTTGGTATCTCACAGGTAAGCACATGGTTTGAATAATCCCATTTTTTATATATATATATATATATATATATATAATTATTCTACTTCTGGAAAATAAATCTCTCTAATTTATGGCAGCAGAACCAGAGACCATGGGCCTTCTTCCATGATTATTCTCCCTCTGTCAGCATGGAGGGTGGGACTTTGGCTCTTTAAAGAGCTGTGGAGGGAAGCGGCTGTGGCTCAATCAGTAGGGCTCCTGTTTGCCATATGGGAGGCCCCGGGTTCGGTTCCCGGGGCCTCCTGGTGAGGGCAAGCCCGCCCGCACGGCGTGGTTAGCTGACCCAGCGAGCACAAGCAGCAAGGGGGGGATAAATGAATAAATAAATAAAATCTTTAAAAAAATAAAAATAAAAAAATAAAGAGCTGTGGAGCCATCTGTTTGCTCTGTCCAAACCAGAGGCTCCTGAGCATCTGTGAGGCCCAGAAATTATATGCTACAGTGGGGGGAAGGAAGGTTCTAAGTTATTATAAGATTTTCCAAAGAGTCAGTGGCCTACAAAAGGTGCATAAGCATGGCTCCAATTCATGTGTTTAGAATACTTGATATTGGGAATTTACCCAACTAAAGGCTCATTAAAGTGTAAGCTTCTTATAGGTAAAAACCCTATGGGGGAGTGGATGTGGCTCAAGTGGTTGAGCGCCTGCTTCCTACATAGGAAGGTCCTGGGTTTGGTTCCCAATGCCTTCTAAAAACAAACAAACAAACAGCAAGCAAACAAACGGGAAACAAAAACCAACTCAGGGGAGCCGATGTAGCTCAGGGGTTGAGCACTGGCTTCCTGTATACGAGGTCCTGGGTTGAATCCCCAGCCCCAGTACCTCAAAAAAGAAAAGAAAATAGAAAAAACCCTGTGTAACCAAACTATTACAAATCTCTTAGTAGCTAACAGAGAGTATCTTGCACATCAGGTGGGCTGCATAAGAGGTGTATATATATATATATATATATATATATAGAGAGAGAGAGAGAGAGAGAGAGAGAGAGAGAGAGAGGTTGTAAATTTGGATAATCACAGTTGAAATAGAACAACTTCAAGCTTGAACTAATTTTATCTGTCATTATAACACAGAGCAAAGTATTGGGAAAGGAGTCTGATTTTCAGTAGTAGAATTGAGCTAGGGACTTGGCAAAATAAAGAGGTTGGGAAAGGGTACTCAAATTTATTAAACACCTAACAAGCATATTTCATACTCTATCTTTAATTTTCAAAACAAGCCTCAGAGAGGGGAGGTACTTTATTGGAAAAGTTTCTCATAGAAATTAAATTATTTGTCTGTAAATGGCAGAGGTGGAATTGAAATCAGATTTTTTTGATGGCATCTACCCTATGCTTAATTGTGTACTAAGTGTTGTGGAATGGACAGCATGTGTAGGGGAACTGCAAGAATCACGGTCCTTCCCTCACGGGGTCACCACCTAAGTCAGTGGGTCTCAAGGTGCTGTTCTGGGACCAGCAGCCTCAGCTGTCACCTGGAAACTCATGAGAAACGCAGATTGCTGGAGCAGCCCCATACCTACTGAATCAGAAACTCAGGGGGTGGGCCCCAGTAAGCTGCGTTCTGACACAAGCCCTCCAGGTAATTCTGAGGCACTAAAGCTTGAGAGCTACTGAATCAGTTGATTGTAGTCTGTGATCAGACACTAGCAGAAGCAGTAGAGAAAGATGTGCCTTTATTGCCCCCTAACCGCCACCTTTTTGTAGGTTTTTTTTTTTGCAGTTAAGAGTGAAAGACAAAACGCTTTGTAACCATCACCTGTGGCAAGAGACTGCCTTCAGGTAGCTAAGGGTGAGGCTGGCTCACAAGCACATGGCAGAAAAACAAGGAAGTCACTTACCTGCACCCTTCTGGAGGACCATCAAGGATTTTTCCCCCTAAGACTGATTTTTAAAAGCACATCCTACTTTTTTTTCTAAATGTCTTCACTTTCTCTTCTTTTTAAACAGAAAATTAGGAATGGCTGGCCAGAAGCTGGGCTCCTCTGCTCTCCTGTGTTATATCCGACCTGACACTGCCGATCCAACCAGTAGTTTTAGCTTGACTGTAGCCAACGTTGGCACATGCCAAGCAGTCCTGTGCCGAGGTGGGAAACCAGTGCCTCTCTCTAAAGTCTTCAGCCTGGAACAGGACCCAGAAGAGGCACAGAGGGTGAAGGACCAAAAAGCCATTATAACAGAGGTGCGTCTTGCTGCCTACCAGTCCCTTCTGTTCCCCAGATCTAGTGTATGCTGTCAGTGAAGACCCAGAATCTTCCATGGTTTAGTTTAGACTTAGTTCTTATATAATCATACCTTTCTGAGTGGTAGCACAAATAAAACTATTGACAGTTCCTATGGTGCCTAATAAATTGTCCTAATGCAGACAGATTTCAGTTCAGGTGGCTTCAGTAGTAGTACTAGAAGAAAATCTAATGATCAGTTAATGACTTGCAGAAAGAAAAAGAAAAACTAATTAGAAATGAAAAAATCTAATTTGTAATCCTTTAAATGCATAACTAGCATGTAAAGTAGATGTAAATGTCACCCTTAGTTAATTTCCAACTCATCTGGTTTGTCATTCCAAACAGCAGAGGAAGGTAGTTTGGAATCCCCATTCTAAAATGCAAATTTCAAAGTAGTTTTCCTGTTTATATTATATATAACTTAGTATGCTGTGGTATTATTATTTTTTATTTTGAAGCATCAACGCCTTGACTTTTTAGCTTATCTTTTTTTTTTTTTTTTTTTTTTTACAAAAATGGCATAACATTTTTGTTTTAAAGAGACTTTAGCAATTAAGTGTGAACATGGTTTACAGCAAAGCAGAACTCTGTGTCCATCTAAGGAAGCACAAAACATTAGGATTCTGAAAATAGGAAGCATTAGTTTTAGGATAGCCTTTCACTCAAACCAAATGAAAGATAAAAGATAACTTTTTGTTTGATTTATTTTACAGAATTTAGATATTTCTTAGGGGGTTCTAGACAAGTATGAAAACAGGTTTTCATTGGATGCAAGTATATATTTTTTAATCACTAAACTATTAAGCTCATACAAAAGGAAGAAAATATTATCCTGATAACAAATAGAAAAATGAATTACATTTGTTTGATGTTTTATTTTTGTTATTGTAACAACAACAAAAAACATTTATTGTGTGCATATTATTTGCCAGACATTGTACTTCCATTATCTTATTTAATCTTCACAGTAACCCCCGTGAGAGAAGTTGCTTCATTACCGTTTCACCAATGAGGAAAATAAAGTTTAGTTTGTGACAAATTCTGGTTAATGAGAGAGCCAGGATTTTTAACACCAAGAATGACTGTAACTATGAAAAAAAAAATGTTTTGATGGCTTTAGAGCAGTACAAAATACCTGGCAGGTGAACATCTCCAATCTTCAGTCAAAGTTATTTATTCCTTTTCCTGTAAGTTTAGAATCACATGGGTCCTGATTTGATTTACTATTCATTCTTGGCACAATCCTTACAGAGTAGGTAAATTATGCTGTACTTCAGTTCAGATTTCTAACTTTTCTTTTCCAAGCTAAATAACCTTAGAGCTTGCTTAATGCTTTAGCTGCAGAGACTCTCTTAGCCATTTGATAATATTCCTGAATTTTCTGAGTCCAAACTGTGCCTTTAAAGAGAAGTCATTTTTAGTGACCCATCTGTGTCTTGGCCTGTCTGAAAATACTATTGATGGACAATTAATGACAATTGTGCTTATTGTTTTTCTAACACATGTTTCTCTGTTTAAGGACATGCTGTGGCCAGTACTTCATGTTAGAACAAGCAAATAACTATTGAGATGGTAGCCTTTAAGTCACTTAATTTTAATTGGTTTTAACTTTGGTTCCTCTCTCTGAACCATTTGGTATAATATCTACATATTTTGCCCTTTTAGAATTTGATATATTTGTTTTTATAAGTCCACGTAAAATCATACAGGTCCTAAGAAAAAAAATCATGTAACATGTCGGTTGTATTTATTGTAGATTCCTAAGGATTGTGATCTAGAAAGACATAATGTTGTCTATCATTGTTGGTTATTTCTCAAGGTTTGCATTCTGCTTACCTCTAGGACAACAAAGTGAATGGGGTAACCTGCTGTACTCGGATGCTGGGCTGTACATACCTCTACCCTTGGATCCTCCCCAAGCCCCACATTTCTTCCACTCCGCTTACCATTCAAGATGAGTTGCTGGTTCTGGGGAACAAAGCATTGTGGGAACACTTGTCATATACAGAAGCTGTCAATGCAGTGCGTCATGTACAAGACCCATTGGCAGCCGCCAAGAAGCTGTGCACTTTAGCGCAGAGCTATGGTTGTCAGGACAATGTGGGGGCGATGGTGGTTTATTTGAACATTGGTGAGGAAGGTTGCACTTGCGAAATGAGTGGGCTTACTCTCCCAGGTCCTGTGGGATTTGCTTCAACCACCGCCACCAAGGACCCCCTCAAGCCAACCACTCCTTCCTCTAGTAGTGGTATTGCCTCTGAGTTCAGCAGTGAAATGTCCACCTCAGAGGTGAGCAGTGAAGTGGGCTCCACTGCTTCTGATGAACATAATACTGCTGGTCTGGACTCTGGCTTGCTTCCAAGGCCAGAAAGGCGCTGCAGCCTTCATCCAGCACCCACCTCTGGGGTTATTCAGCGCCAGCCTTCATGTGCGACTTTCTCAAGTAATCAGTCTGACAATGGCCTGGACAGTGATGATGACCAGCCCGTTGAAGGGGTCATAACAAATGGCAGCAAGCTAGAAGTAGAAGTGGATATCCACTGCTGCAGAGGAAGAGATCTTGAGAACTCTCCCACTCTTACAGAGAATTCTCCTGCCCCCTGGCCTGAGGAGCATCCTAGAGGGCTGTTTTTTGGGATCCGAAGACAGAACAGTGTGAATAGTGGCATTCTTCCACCAGTGAGCAAGGACAAGATGGAGTTGCAGAAGTCTCCCTCCACTTCCTGCCTCTACGGAAAGAAACTCTCCAATGGCTCCATTGTGCCCCTGGAAGATAGCCTGAACCTCATTGAAGTGGCCACAGAGGCACCCAAGAAGAAAACTGGCTATTTTGCGGCCCCCACTCAGCTGGAACCAGATGATCAGTTTGTTGTGCCTCGTGACCTGGAAGAAGAAGTGAAGGAGCAAATGAAGCAGCACCAGGAGAGCAGGCCTGAGCCCGAGCCCAGTGAAGAGGATCGGACCGAGCTTCCCGAGGAGTTTGACACAGCACTGTAGTTCTGCCCCGGGAGAGCCACAGTGTTAGAGACAGCTGTGTGGTGTTGGGAAGGGACCCTTACAGGGGCATTTTGCCTCTGCATTTCTAAACCTTTGATGAATGGGGTAGAACGCAGAACCAAAAGAGGTGAGAGCCATAGGGTCTTGCTCTGGGTAAGCTAGTGGTGACCATCAGTGTTAAGTTTCACTTCTAACCTGCTCTGGAATCCCCAGAGTTACTGGGAAGAGAGCCGATGCTGTTCTGGACCAGACCTACCACCTGCCATTAACCCTTTCTCTCCTAGGATAATATTGAGAATTTGCCTGCCTGGGCAGGAAAGGGACTATTTCTGTGGAGGAAATAACTGAAAATTGATTCTCTTTACTAATTGCTGCTGATGGATCTCTGTGACAGAGAAATCACCTTATATCCTACCCTAACTGATGGGACGTGATGTGACTAGTCACATGACTCATTCTTCTCTACGAGAATACAGCCTATCAACCTGACGTTTATTGGAAATGTAGAACCAATCAAACAGATAATTTATGTATGTAATGTAATGAGCACTTTTCATTGTGAACTTTTTATTTTTGAATCTGCACTCGAGCCAGTCTTAGAGGCAGCTGGCACCTTTGTCTATAGGGAGAGAGAATCAGGTGTTGCAGCCTCCTGTGAGGGTATTAGGAAGGGCCACGGGAAGTTGATTTCACTGTTGGATGTCACAACTGAAAGCACCTGGAAAACTTGCGGGGAGCAGAATCTTCTGGGGATGAAGATGAGGAAGAAGGACTAAGACTACTTTCCCCCAAATCTGAAGAAGAGAATAATTCCTTGACAAATGTGACACCTGCCAGGAATTTCCCAGCAGATCACAAGATGGGAATTTGGGGATCGGCCTTTTTCTATAGCATATGGTAGAGTTGGCAGTCAGCCTTCCTAAGAGGTAAGGCCAAGGGCTGACTGCACTCATGTCCAAATAACCTTGAGTTATAGCAGATGACTCTGAACAGAGTGAGGCTGAATGAGAACAGATAGATGGATGGAGCTCATGTTAGACATGTTCCTTCTCTTATTTTAGATCAGAGAGGGATGGTTTGCTAAAACATCAAAAGTGAGGTGAGAGTTTGCCTCTTTAAGGTTTAGCAGAGTGCTCTCCTGAAAACTGCTTATCCACCTTACATGGTTTCGGAGTACTGGGTTCAATTACTAATATAAGAAAGATTCTTAATTGAGAAATTCCTAAGCTTACAGAAAACCTGGTTTACTCTATTTTTTGCACATTCTCTGCATCTTTCTGTTCAATTGCCTTTTCCATTAGAAGATTTACTTAGGAAAATTAATTTCTATTCATATAAAATGTTGACATTGCTTGACTTTATCTGATGGGGAATGTGCTTTAAATTTTTGGAATACTTTCATAATTAAAAAGAAAATAGAGTAGAACTATTTTTTATTTGTTTCATCAGGGGAAAAGAAGCTAAAGATAGGATTGATTATAAATAGATTCCTTTGTTTTGAGAAGGTTCTGTGTAATGCAATGGTAAAAAATCCAATGAGCTGTCCATAAATGGTTATGTAGTCATCTTCTCAGAGGCTCCATACCCATGTGTATGTGTCAGTGGGGTACACTTTGGTGGATTCTGTACCCTTCCAGCGGCTAATGCACAACCCCTGGAGAATCTGAATTTGAGTCCCCGATTTGCCAGGCACACTTTATTTCCCTGTGTCAAACTACTGGTCAGCTACTGAAAACTTTTAGAACTCAGGTCTTGGATTTGGAGTGGGGAGAAAGGAGCCTCCTACAAAGTATAGGTGCTGTTAGAAAGATGGGAACAATAGTGTGTTGCCACCTTATTTTTATATGGGAAAATGAAAGAAGAAATGAAAATGAAGGAGAAACCCAAGATTATAGTGATGGGTGGTGTAAAACATCTTCCTACCCAGACAGCAAAACTTTGGGTTTCAAATAGCGATGTTATCTAAAAATAGAGGTTATTTTGGGAATGTACCACTTTAATAATATGTCTCAGAAAAAAATCTCCTTTATCTGTGAATCCTTTCCTTGTCTTCTGTTTCTTTCCACACTACTTAGGGAACCACCACAAAACCCAGTTCTGAAATGACCTTACCAAAGGTAAATGTAAACATATTCAGCAGAACTCCAGATGTTCCTTGAGTATAGGCTATACCAAAACTGCTTAATCTTTTTGTTACTTCAATCTAATTAATTGATTTCTCTCTACAGTTGCTCTGTGTTCCAACAGAGGGTTAAAAGGGCATAGCCCACTACCAAAAACGTAACAGAACTCTTCAGACCTATGAGGTAATTGACAGAAACTGTGTTACCTGAATAGGCTGCCAGATGGTGAAAGCCAGTAACCTGTCTCCAGGTGAATGTAATTTACTTCCCACTACTTCACTGAGAGGATGTTTTCCCAGGTGGGCAGAGTACAGTTGATCTCTAGCCCAGAGCTTCTGGCCTCTGCATGATTCTCAGGTATCTGTGTGTACCTCCTATTTAATAGAAGAGTTTAACAGAATTTTGAAAAAAGAGTACTCCTGATGATGTGGGCAGTTCATGAGTCCCATGGATGAAAGGAAATACTTGAGTGTTGGCAGCCCTGGTATTCTTATTTTTGTCCAGATGGACTGGAAATATATTTGAAAATTTGTTGGTATGACATAAAGCTACAGTGCTACTACGGAGTCACTGAATTACCACTCCTAATACAAACGAGGGCTTTATTAAATACTACTGTGGATTGTGTCTGTGCAATAAGTTGATGAACTCATTTTCTGGTGTTTAGAAGAGCCACTCGAGCAGCTTGGTCATCATTGGGTGCTATTATAATTGTTCATAGTGAGTGCTATTTTCCAGGAGATGGAGCCAGTTAGGTTTGGCCAATCTACTGAATATTAAATGATGCTCTTCTTTCCACGTAGACCTTCAGCAAAGGCAGGTACTTGGAAGCCACAGGCTCACCTTCTCTATCTGTTGAATAATAATGAAGAGACCTCCGTAAGGGAGCACTTGGCTATTATTGAAAAATGTACCAATTATTAAATAATTAGTCTCCAAGCCATTCAGTGATGTCTGCAACATCACTATAGAACTGTCTTGTGTCCCTTTTTACTTCCCTCTGGGTGGAGCCTTTCAGGCTCCCCAGTCATGGAGGCAAGTTAATCTTTCTCTCCAGTTAGTGACTTTTGCCTCATAGTTGGATAAACACTTCCTAGAATGAGAAAAGCAGCTACAGTAAATCCTGCTCAGTTTCCCTTATTTGGTGATCACACATAAGCTCCTTGTATTCTAAATTTCACGCACTTCTCCCAGATGCTATAGGGTTTTCTCTCACTGTTGCCAATGAACGTCATCCAGACAGTGGGTTCATATCTTATGGTTTTGTGCAATTATTGTCGTATTGTAGTCTTAAGACTCATTATAGTGTATTTTTGATATTTTTGAAATGTGTTAAATTTTTTAATTCAATAATATGAGCCAGAGCATGTTGCAGCAAATCTATTGTTTGTAAAAAAATAAAATAAAATAAAAATAACAGTAACAACAATAATAAAATAAAATGGAATATCTTTTTCATGGCTGTGTTTTAAAACGGAGTACCTGTTATTTTATAAAATTTTATTTTAGCATGAAACTGTAATTTTCTCTCATCTTGTATGTAGAATTAGTTTCTTAACCAAAAGCACCTTTAGGATTTTTTCTGTTTCTTGCTTTAGGGGAAGATGAGCAAGAACAAACAAATGAAACTACATTCCATAATGCTTTATGAAGCTTTGCGTTAAGGCAAGGATAAATATTTTTGATCGCCTTTTCAGCTGAAATAGCAATAAAGATTTTTATTTTAAGAAACAGTATATTCTGACTTTGTTTATATGTTTCAAGAAATTGCAAGACAGGAAACACAGTCCTTCGTGACATGCAGGTTGTCAGCTGACTAGAAGAGACCCATTTGTGAGCAATCTGTAACTCCTTTTTCATAAATCATAGAGCTGATGATGACACAGGAGCTAAGTGCACACCTGGCCATCATGGTTTTCATAACATTATGGCTTTGGTGTTAAAAAGAACTTCATAGAGGTGGGTGTTGGTTCTCAAAATATTTATAATCCAGTTAAGCCTCTAAATTGTTGACTCCACCCTACCCCCTTAGTTGTCTCCCATAATCTCTTGACTTCCGATTCCAAGCACCATTCTCACTCCAAATAGGGGCCGAGTTAAAAATGACTTTGCAGGCTCCCTCTTCATCTAGCAGAATGAGCATTTTAAAAACTTGGTTCAACAGCTGTTTATCGAGCACATTCAAATGGGCTGGGTACCACGCCACCATCTATCTCAATTCCTCAGATCCATGAGACACACCTCCCTGTGCCAGCGTGGCAGAAATGAAATGCATTGTTCTTTGCGTCACGTGATATTAATTTCCTGATGCACCAAAGGCTACAAGAGCACATTAGTAAGACATTCCAATGTCTGGTTCAATGGCTCTAAATTCTACCACTGCTACATTAAAGATTTGACCTTAGGTAAGTTACTTAAACTCTCTTAAGGCTCAGTTTTTTCTCATTTGTTAAATGGAAAGCATAGTATCTCTTATCAGTTAGTTGTGTGTTTAAATGAGACAATGCAAGCAAAGGGCTTCTGGCACATAGCATTCAACGAAATATTAACTCCTTGGGTAAGCCTTGTAATCCCCTCAAACCTTAGCCACCTCCTCTGTAAAATATGAATAATATATCTTCACCTGCCTGTCTCACAAATGCTAGTAAATAGGATCCGGTTTGCTGCAGCATTTTGAACTTCATAAAGCAGTACAAACGTGCACAAGTGCTGTCAGGATCGTGATCACTGTACTCCATACGCGTAAGTATCAATGACTGGGCCTGGACACAAAGGACAGTGATCAAAGCCATGTTTTATCAAACGTAACATCTACAGGAGGGCAAAGATCTGATGGGGACATGTTTCAGGGAATAAATCCTAAGGGAGAATAGTGACCTTGCTCTTTTGGGGGTGGTTGAGGGTGGGGAATGGGTTTGAATTTTGCTGCCATTGAACTTGTCTACCACTCGGTGAAAACTGAGACTCGAGCCACGGTGCTGGAGGCCAAGGGTGAGAGAGTAGAAGCACCTTTCTGTGGCAGAACGGGCTTTCCTATATTAACCTAATGTAGAGTTTCAGATTATTTTTCTCTAAGCTTTAATGTTTATGAAAGTATGATCTAGATATTCTCCATTTCTGTATGAGGTTTAGTTTTTGCATGTGTGTTTTCATTTTTCTTATCTTTTTTTTTTTTTGAGGTTTAGTTTTGATCCTTGCCCTTGGATGGGCTCTATAAGAATTAGCTATTGAAAAGCAAGAGGATAATTGAGGGGGGGGGACACACCATAATGAATGCATAGTTCTAGTTGCATCTGACATGAACTGATATATTTGAAACTAAGTGTAAAGTATAAGAGCAGCTACAAAGCACTTTAGATTAAGATTGCTGAAAGAATTTTTTTTAAGGTTCAGTGTTAGTAATCTATTACATTAAGAAAACAATTCACGGCACTGAGCAATTACTATCTACCTTTGAAGACCAACTCTACACTGGGCACTTGGAGAATACAGATAGGAAATGGCCTCTGATAAGCTTTTGTAGTCTAGTAAGATTAACTGCTTTACTTTGAAGCCAGTTGAATAACACGTTTAAGAAAAGTTCATGAATTTTCTCACTAATGAAGACCCACTAATGAAGGAAACGATAAAATACTTCAGTAAAGTGTCAACTGAATGACTTACCACAAAAAATAAACTGACTTAGAATGACTAGCAAGAAAACATTTTCTCCTGGCCCTAATGCAGAAATCCTGAGAGGAACATGTGTACTGATGTCATCCCTAAATGTATGAGCAATCTCACCTCCCATCTCTAACGGAATGGCTCCTTGGGACCATGGCAGTCACAGTACGTTGCTGTTGCAACCCATAAAAGAGCACAATAGTTTCCCTCTGGGAAAGTCAGAAGGTACTTACTCATTTAGAATTAAACACAGCTGCTTTAGAATCCTTCCCCTGGGACCAAATATGGGGGGAAGGGGGGGGGGATGGCATGTTTCTTTTGGTGACTTTAAATATTGACTGCAGGTAAGGTATTTCTGCAGGAACACTGGACCTGCTAACCTCTGATGTGTAGTTAACTCTCATCTTGGAGAATTTCTCTGGCAGTTAGCTATTAGCACAATTACCTTATCACTTCTGATGTTGCCCTTTGTAGCAAAGCTGGAGATATTTTTTTAAGCTCTCAATCAGTGAGCCAATGAGGATTTATTGATCTCCTTTTACAATAATTATTTAGCTTTGTGTAAGTACCAAAGGGAGCATTTATAAAAACCATACATGCAAAAAATCATAGTTGTCTAATGTGTGATTTTAAAGGGCCAGTCTTTTTGAGAGCAGCAATGAGGTGGGGAGACATTAGGTTCCAGAAGTTCTCAAAGTGTTCCAGACCACAGGTATTCTGGTGGATCCCTGTAATTTCCGTGCTGTTCTCGGCTGTCTTTGTAGCGCTGCTGTTCTCGGTGGCTCCGTAGGGCCAGCACCACACTGGCACCATACATAACCACAAGAAGACAAGCAAAGGTGGCTGCTGCTCCATCAGTGCCTGCCAGCTGGCAGTTCATCCAGGTGAGCCCCTTGCGAGCATAGAGCCTCTCTCTTGTTTTGCAAGTCTCTGTGGAATTGATCTGCAAAGCCACATGGAGGTAAATGCCAATGCTTACGCAGTAGCCCACTGCTGCCAGGAGGCTGAAGGTGGCCTCCACGAGGAGCCACTTCCTGGGCAGTTTTGTTAGACTCTTGGCTCCCTGGAGCAAAATGCCCATGGTGAGGACACCCAGCACCAGAGAAACAGCCACACCGCCATATATCAGGGGTGCCCGGAGGACCGTGTACTGCTGGTCCAGCTGCCGAACCTGCTCCAGCTCAGTGCCCTCAAATGGTGAGTAATAGTTGTTCCCAAAGCCGCCGCCGCTGGTAAAGCTAGCACTGAATCCAGCAAGGACAAAGTAGGAGGCCACGATACACATGAGAACCATCCCATTCAATATCACCTCCACTATCTGTACCACACCTAGGAGGAGAAAGATTTGGGATTTAACACTGACATCACTCACTCAGAAAACAACTCTCTAGACCAAACTAGAGAAATAGCATGGTGACCTGATTTTAAGGACATGGTCTGATTCAATGTTAATATCCTTGGTTGTTTGCTTTTTCTCCCCCCCCCCCCACTTAAAAAAAAAACAAAAACAAAACATTCATATGTTGCAAAGATCAAAATATCACTTTTGAAAACTGTTTAGCAGTCTCTTAAGAAACACTTACCATTTGACCCCATCAATTACACTCCTGGCCATTTATCCTATAGAAATTAAAACTGGTGTCTAGGTAAAAATGTGCATATGAATGTTCATAGTAGCTTTATTTCTAATAACCAAATGGTGGCTGAATGCTTAATCTGGTACACGCATAGCGTGGAGTACTATGCAGCAATAAAAATGCACACAACTGGGATGGATTTTAAGGGAATTATGCTGAACGACACACTGGATTGCTCTGTAGCTCTTTTGAAACTTCCTGTGACTAAGTATTCCAAAATGAAAAGTTAAAAAAAAAAAAAAAAAAAAGACATAAAAAGATATAAAGTGAGAAATTTCTCTCCTGTCCCCATTCACCTGTTTCCCCCTAGCCCCTTTCGTTAATTTCTAGAATAACTTTCCAGTGTTAATGCAAATAAAAGTACATAAAAACATGCATTTTTATCTTCATTCCTTGCTTTTTCACAAAAGGATACCTTGCTTTTTTCACTTACACCACTTCCAGATGCTTCCAGATCAGTTCCTAGAGAGTATCCACATTCTTTGTAAAGTGGCCTCTGTCCCATTGTCTGAATGTACTGTTTATTCAACCAGGATCCTACTGATAGACAGGGACTACTCACTTAGGAGATTCTTACAAGTTTAAGGAACCCACAAAGGCCATGCAGGCAGCAGGACCCAACAGATGGACAGAGACTAGTGTGTTTTTGTCTAAAATGAGCTTTCATTTGTTACTCAAAGAGACCCCGGCCTCTTCTTAGAGGTATCGTGCCATTCTCGGAGGTATCGTACTATTCTCTCGTGGTTCAGAGATAAGAATTAAGAACAGCATGTGGAGTTGAAACACCAAGTCCAAGCCCCTGCTCTTTACTGCCTTGTGACCTTGCCCAAATGATTGAATCCTCCTAAGCCTGAAACACACACTTATCTGACAAATGAAGACAATGCCTGCCTTCTTAACCTACAGGGCTGTGGTGAGGCTCAAATGAAAGTAAACATGAAAATGCTTTGAAACTCATAACATGCTATACAAGCAGATGGTGATTTATAAAATGGAAGGGGATCAGTGAAAGATTTAAGAAGAAATGGAGGGAGCAGATGTGGCTCAGGCAGTTGGGTGCCTGCCTCCCCCATGGGAGGTCCTGGGTTCAGTTCCCGGTGCCTCCTAAAAGAAGAAATGAGCAGACAACAAGCAAAAAACAAAACAAGCAGACAATAAGCAAAAACAAGATGCAAATAGATGAGGCAGCCATCAGGGAGGAGGGAGGGAACTAAGAAACTCTAAATAAACTATGAATTTTAAAAAAAGAAGAAGAAATGGGACTGGTTTATGAAAAGTATGGTTTCCCAGAAACCAGGGAAACCCTTCAATACACTAGGGGGTCCTAAGAGCCCCACAAAGTGTATAAATGGGGCAGTTCAAGACCAGTATCTCTAAAAGCAACAGCCATGGGCTGGCTGACCCTATTTTCTGCTACGCCCATTCGAATTCCTAGGAGGTCCATGGGACATAGCAGTCAAGGGCTCAGAGCTGAGGAGCTACGTTTCTCCTACTTAAAATAGAAAATAACATCAGACCAAAACTGTCCACTTTCCAGACATTGTAAGCTACTGAGCATTCTCTCCCTACAGCAGAGCGGTGACCAGTCCCAGGCACCGTTCTAATTCATGTATTATGGTGGCTATCCCCACCACCAACACCCCCAGAACATTTCTCTGCCTTGGTTTTCCCTCTGCATGCATGTTAATATCGCACTCCCTGAAAGGGAAACAGGAATCCCACACAAAATGTAGAAACCTGAATGTTTCCTTCTGGGACAGATTCTGCCAAAAGAGTAGAGTCACACTCCACGCAGCACATCTGCTTGGCCAAAATGAAAAAAAACCTAGATCTTGCCAGTAACTCCCTCCCCTCTCTCCACTTCAACAATTGAAATCATGATCTTCTGCCAGGTGAGATGATATTGGGGATGTTGAAGGCAATATGGACACCGAATTTTATCACAGGTACCAGCCAGGCCTGAACTGCCTTAGCTATCAATAACAAACAGGCCCAAGTATCCCCAAGCATGCCAATGGTGCAGAAAAACAAATGCCTGCAGGGGAAAGAAAAAGGGTGATTATCAGAGCTAGCAGTTTATTTCTACGGTGGAATGGGACAAGTCTCTGGAAAGCCTGCAGAACACCAAGGGCTCTGTAGAGGGAAGTGGAAACTCTTCTTCTGCCTTTGCATTGTAAATATGGTCCTGAAAATCTGATATCAAATCACATTTTTCATTTTTCTAAAATAAAATGAATGTGTATATAGTTAAACCGTGCATAAAATGAAAAATAAAATTCTCCTCCTCTCTAGAATCAAATACTAATACTTTATGTTTTCTTCAAGAAATTTTCTAACCATATGCAAGAATATATATGCTTTTCTAACCCATATGAAACTCAACTTTCAAATGTGTTGTCTTTAAAAGAATAGTGTTAATGTATTGTAAAGAGAACCATCACCTCCAAATTAAATTTTTCTTTGAATTTTTATTGGATTCACATAAAGCAAAGAAAGTATTTACTCGTACCAAGAATATATTTTAATGTTCCAGAAGTTGTAATTTAATATGCAATAAAAACCCATGAAATTGTCTGACCAAAAGTAACAAATCTTTCTGCTGGGAAAGATTTTAAATTCCTTTATTCTGAATGGATCCTGAATTCTACATGCCGGTTTTAATTCTTTGTACAATGGCACATTTACAAGAGGTACAAAACACTTATTGAGCTTCTGAGGCAACTGTAAGGGACTGGTAGAATAGCTTCTTTGCAACCCACTGAATTAATCTGACTTCTTTCCTCAGCCCACTCCTACCTCCAACTTAAATTTTTCAGGAGAATCCCCGGAGCCTCCACCCTCTCTATCCAGAGCATTAAGAACCTGGAAGGACTGGAAAGTTTGTGGAAAAAATTCTGGACTAATTCTGCTTAAGATAATCTATGTTTAGAAAAGTTTAGGATAAAATGTTGTCATGTCTATGTGAGTTTTCATGAACTTTGAAAATACAATTCTTCAAATTCATTTGTTTATCTCCCTTTATTTAACCAAGACCTGTACTTTTCTGCAACACCTGCCTTTGCCCGTGGGTCTTGGGCTCCAGGTTTTTGTCATTGTTGTTAGTCCCTCAGTAACGGAGGACTCCAGAAACCAGGGCTGTACATCCGAGAACTCCGCTCCAGGCAACTGGGAGCTACACCACCGCACCAAAGCTGGCTGGTGATCTTTCAAGCATTAGCAAGTTCCCCCACAAAGTGTTCTTGTGAAAGAGAATGGTTCAGAGTACTTTCCGTCACTTCCATTTGGTAGGGCATTTTAAAAAGCCTAAAACTCAAACTTGTCTGCTGGCTTCTCTTTCAGCTGCCTGACTTTTCGGTAACCCCTGATGGCCAGGACAGCCCCCACAGCAAAGACTCCAATGCCCAGAACAGCAAAGATTCCAGCGCCGATATCTCCCCCATGGAAAGTGCAGCTGAAGCCACTGTACCCTTTGCTTTGATAGAGTGCTTCCCTCTCTTTACATACAGGGGAGTCGTAGGCCGCGGAGAGGTAGTGGAAATAGAAATACAAAGCGGGGATGTAGGCACCAGCAACGAGCACGTGCAACAAGCCTTCGATCGCCAGCCACAGCGGGCAATGCCATGGGACCCGCAGGACGCCCATGGTGACGAGGAGGCAGCAGAAGGCCATGAGGGCTCCACTATAGGCCATTGCCGCGGTGACAGTGGGCAGCTTTAGCTGGTAGAACTGGACGTCCAGCTGCTGGGCTTTCTCCCCGTCAGCTCCATCAAAACCACTGTAAGCCCCTCCATACTGGTAGTAGTAAATGCCCCCCAGACTGGTGATGCCTGTGTAGCCCCCCGTGGAATTGTAAGAGACAGAGCTGCAGGCCAGGATCAGCAAGTTCAGCAGAACCTCCAGCATTTGGCAGCAGGCTGCAAAAGAAGGGCGTGTTACCATTTTGGGAGATGCTATTCGGCCCTTGGAGACTCTTCCAACTTGAAGCTCAACTCGCCTCTTTATTCTGTCCCCTTGAAGCTTGAGCAGCCAAAGCTGCCTCATCAGCACTGGATGATAGCAGGGAATGTCGCTTTCCAGAAATGGTGTCAGAAATACTCGAGACTGAAAGGAGCAGCTCTCAAAAGAGCAAAGCAGCCTCCCCAGGAAAGGTCCAGGAAGATGGTAGAAAAAAACCAAGCCAGGGAGCAGAAAGAAAGTTTTCCTACATGGAAGGGCAAGCACACGTTCCACTCCCACCCCTCCCCAAAAAAGGAAAAAAATGCCCCCTCTTTATATATATTTTGTGATCTTCCATTTGAAAGAGAACATTTTTCCAAGTTTGAAGAAAATCAAAATACAGAGTTTAAAAAACATAAGTTAGAAAAAGGCATGGGCAGTATATAACAAAATGTTTACTGTGGTTCACATGTATTAGAAATACAAGTTTTTAAAATTAAGTTAATTAAAACCCATAATGCTCATTGAATTAAAGAAACATATTTGTTTTATTATTCTTAGACTTTAACTCAACAAATATGTTTAAAGTTTAACTTCGTTGTCTTTACTCTCCCTAAAGAGCATATCTGCTTGAGCTATAATATTTTCAAAGAGCTGAATTCTTTCAGGGCCCTCAACTTTTTCATATTGGACAAGAAAGGGCTTCAGCTCTTCCACCAAAGCTTGGTACTTTCCTTAAAACCAACTTTATTTAGATATAACTTATATACAATAAAACATACCCACATTAAGTGTATGGGTTGATGAGTTTTAACAAACGCATATATCATGTAACCATCAAGATCTAGAACATTCCATCAACCCAGAAAGTTCCCTCGTACCCCTTTGCAGTCAATCCCTCACCTTCCTCCTCAGACAACCACTAATTTGCTTTCCGTCTTGATAAATTAGTTTTATCTTTTGTAGCATAAAATGCTACAATGGATGGAGTCATACCGTATGGGCTCTTTTGTGTGTGGGTGCTCAGTGTAATGTAAATCTGGGTGCTTTTGAGCTGGAAATTGTACATGCGGAAGGTTCCAGTGAGCGAGCTGACTGTGCACCAGGCTGTCGGCCTCTCTCTAGCTTTTTAGATGACCTCAGATTTTTGTGCCTGGTTCCAATCGGTCTATTTGTGAACAGTATTATGTACATCTACACATTCTCTAATTGAAATGCTTCACTTTCATGTATTATCTTTACATTCTACTATTTTCCTCCCAAATGCAAATAGTTTTATTGTTTGTTTTTTTTAAATTTTGAAAGTAACACATGCTTATGGCCTAAAAGAAAATGTAGATACAAGGGGAACACATAATGTAAAAATTGCTTATAATTCAACCAATAAAAAGTAACCACTGTGAGCATTATTAATTTCTGGACTTTCTTCCCATATATTCATTTTTTTTTTTTAAAGATTTTATTTATTTATTCATTTATCCCCCCCTTGCTGCTTGTGCTCGCTGGGTCAGCTAACCACGCCGTGCGGGCGGGCTTGACTTCACCAGGAGGCCCCGGGAACCAAACCATATGGTAAACGGGAGCCCTACTGATTGAGCCACAGCCGCTTCCCCTCCCATATATTCATAATTCTTATTGTTGTTTGCTTTTAGTTAAGAACAGGGTCTTAGTCTATCTATCATTGTATAACCTATATCTTCCACTAGACAGTATAGTGTGGATATTTTCGGGTCAGTAAAAATACTTAGTATTCTAAAGGACATACAAAATACCATGATTGATTTAAATAATTCCGACATAAAGGACTTTTAAACTTTCCCAATGTTTTGCCATTTGGCAAAGTTTCTTACAAGCATCTGAGGAGGACTATGGCCCACACTTTATTCCTGTTTTAGCTTTAGTGGAAAGAGACAACATCATTGGACAGGGGGAGATGTCGAGAGGTATCCGTTTTTTAAAATAAGGCCCCAAGGCTTTCCACGTCTTCCCTGTACACAGAGGAGCTCCCCCTGCCCCTTTACAAGGAGCAACTCTGAGTCAGCAGCCTTCTCTCTTCTAATCATTCTAGGTCATTTTTTCTGATTCTGGCTTAATCGTTCACATCTTTAACGCTGTTAAAGTAACACTCAAAGTCAATCATGGGTTGAAACTCTGACATAAACTCAGTCCAGATAAATGCTGGATCGGGATATTAAATAAATATTTTGAAAAGGGGGTTTGAGAATGTAGATTTTTAAAAAATCACCACCTTGCACCCTGAACGTTTTCAGCTTGATTACAAGTAAAAGCTCTTGGCAGTGGGAAGTCTGTTTTCGCCCTATTGACTCTGATGGACGGTCCTCTAACTCCTCCAACCTCAAATTCCTAACGAGGAAACTGTCCCTCTCAAATCCAAACTTAAAACAGTCTTAAAACCTAAATCTCAAGGTTTGGAGGGACAGAAAAGCACTACTGACTACAGTGATTACAGCCTTCTTGAGAGAAAAATAAACTTTTAAAGATGTTTTGTGGGTAAGGTTAGAAACTGAATGCAAATCAGGGTTTAAACATTAAGAGTCTGAGGGGAGAGGCAAAGAAGAAATGCAAACTGGGAGCGACTCGGAGGCGAGCGCGGAAAGGCACCTTCTCACCAGGGAATTGGAATGCCTCATCTGTCCCTCCAAATAACAAATGAGCACAACCCACAGACACACAGGATTCCCTGGTGACCCGAGGCACATATCGGGACGTTGATACTAGTTTTTTGCCTCCTTTATCCTCAGCCCCTAAAGATTCCCGTTTCTGAGAGGTCTTGCCTATAGAAGTGACATCCTCAGGGTTCCACTGAACTTCCTAAAGGTGACTCACAGCTCCAAACTTCAGGGCCTCTTAGGGTGTTAAAGAGGTCCATAGCTGCCCTCCTACTTTCACAAGTTTGCTGGAGGAGGAGATGATTGTACCGGTAAGGAAATGAAGTCACAAAAGATCTACTCTTAACACTGTGCTAGAATCTTCTGGTGACCTTTATCCGGGCCTTTATTTCCTACTTTAGATAACTTCCTGGTGTTTAATGATTGTTGCTCTCAAAACAACAAAGTATTGTATAAATTATATGGGTCTCTGAGAGTACAGAGTTCTTTACAAGCCTTATTTGTTAGCTTCCAGCTGCTGAACCAAACTTTCTCTTGAATCAGAAACCTAATCTCCAGGCTCAGAGCAATCAAGGTTAAATCAAAGTGTGTTTTGGTTAGAAGCCTCAAGCCCTGCCCTCTCCCCTTGGTAAATCAATCACAGAAGAAAAAAAAAAAATCTCTACTGAGAAACCTGTCAGCCAGCCCCTGGTTTAGTCCTGCTGTTTTATCAGAAAAGGAGGAAGTTCAAGCAAGTAAACCATTTTCAGGCTTTTGAGTCAGATTCTGTTCCAATTTTAGCTCTTCTACTTACTAGCTATGTGACTTTGGTAACTTACTGTACCTCTCTGAGCCTCAGGAGTTGTTGAGAGAAAGAAAGGCAATGAAGTGGTGCCACCATAAGGTGCCAACGAGAGGGAGGATCCTTGTACCTTGCCTAGAGACCTTTAATGAAAGTTCATTATAATCCAATAATCACCTATATCATTGTAAACAGCCTAAGACACATTTTCAGGTATGGGCACCATGATTTCTCTCCCTTAGGCTTAGATATTTCCACCTTTAGTCATTCGCAATTTAGGAAGTTTCTCACCAAATCATGTGAACCTAAAGGATCACCCTGACAAACCAGATTTTCTTCATTGCTGGCCAGGTTAGACAGGTGCTAGGATGGGAAACTTGGGAAGCCACTTTGAGTTGACACATGATACTATCAAATGCGGTGTTTTACAAACTGCAGGTCAAAATAAGCAAGATGTTTGTGTTCGGTTTTGGTTGCTGTTTTTTTTTTAGGGACATACTGGGGATTGAACCCAGGACCTCATACACGCAAAACAGGCACTCAAACTCTGAGCTTTACTTGCTCTGCTGGGTTTGTTTTTTTTTTTTTTTTTTTTTTTTTACCGGGAGGTAAAACATCCGTTTCCCTGCTGGGTTTGTTTTTAACGAAACAGCACAGAATAGAAAATATCAGAGCACTTAGTGCATAATAAAGTAAGTATGATATCCTGACGTTTACTTCAGTGTCTGTGTATATTCTTGGTCTTATGTATCTTATGCGTAAAATATATTTCCTGAATAGAAATGGTGAAAGCATATCATGGCGTTTGTAACTAGCAGAGCTATTATATGGGTATGACAGTGGTTGAAAGCGAAAGTCCAAGGTCATGTTTCTTACTGGAAGAAAAGCTAAAAACTGTAACATGGGACTGTATAAGATAGTAAATCCTCATGTAAAACACGACTATGGGTGATATTGCATATATAAGACTGTTTCTACAAAATATAAATACAAACACACTAGAGAGAAGGAAAAAGCAGCTATGTATGGCAGGGGAAGCATAGAGAGATTGAGAGGTGAGTTTTGTTTGTTTTTTGTTTATTATTATTATTATTGGAATAATGAAAGTATTCTAAGAATGATTGAAGTGATGAATGCACAAGTATGTGAATATACTGAATACCACTAATTGTACACTTTGGATTGATTTATGCTTTATTAATATGCATCAATAAAATTGATTTGTTGTAAAAAAATTAATATATATATATATATATATTTCCTATTGTGGGTCTCAGTCAAAAAAGTTTAAAAGCCACTGACTGAGTATGTAGGCATTAGTTCTCCAAGAAGACTGTCTGATCCTGTCTCTGTGGCTTAAGCCACAACCAGCTGCTTCCTCCAGGTGACTTTCCCTCTCTGTTAACCCAGCCCTGCCTTGCCAGATCCGCCCTCCGACAGCTGGCAGCTCACAGCTGGCAGCGCAGGTACTGCAGTTCTACCTGGAGCCTGAAAGCTTCTGCATGGCTGCTGCTTGCCTTGTCAAGCCTCTGGGCATGTTTAAGGAGAACCATGGGAACTCTAGAAGCACTTTTCAGACCTTCCTACCTTTTTTCAGAAAATGAAAAATGTCCAGGTATAGAAACTAAAATGCTGGGAACCAAAAAGAGAAGTGTGCTTGCATTTCTGCTTCTCCTGCTCAGACCAGCCCTCCCAGAACCACAAGCAACAGTAAACAGTCAAACTGCCTGCAAAGTGGCTCACCTCTCCCAGTGCACAAGTATCTGCACTTATGGCATTCCAGGAGTCCTTCGGCCTCTGACTGGTAATATTCCACTTCCTCTTGTGTAGGCCTGGGGTTCGAAGGCAGATATCGCCCAGAAGCCAGTTCGCTATAACCCCAAAACAAACAAGGCCATTAGGGAGCCTAAAATACAACGGTGTGTTCAATATTAGAACCTTTGACTTCTCATGCTGGGCCCAAATATTAAAGAATGTGCAGAACAGAAATAAAATCTGCCAGTGTTTCATACTTGACAGACTTCTCTGGTTTAGCGGCCCCATGGAGGCCATCCGAACATTTGGCCAAACTCTGCTAATTGCCTACCGTATGCCTGTAACCCAGTAAGCCTGAGAACTGCCTTTGGTGCTTTGGTCTGTCAGCCGGCAGGAGCTATCTAACCGGGTGGCTGTGAGCAGCCTTCTTTGCTACTTTGAGTTCTTGGTTCTGCATGGACCAGGCCTCTTCAAAATTAGTTTGCATTCACAAGCAGGACCCCCACGCTGGCATTCTCTTCCCTTGTTACCTTGGAAAGGGCTGAATCGGCAATAATTCTCTAGGCATATGGGTGACACAGATGGCTTCTGACATCTTCGTACTATCTCTCCCTCTCTCCCTGCCAGCTTTAGCATTTTCTTTTCCTTCTCTTCCTCCCCCATTCCCCTACTGCCCCATTGGCCAGTATATTCTGGCTTTGCCAAGGATTCGATGGAGGACTGCATTTCTTCTTGCTGGGTTCCAGGGATCTTTCTAAAACATAGATCTCATCATGTCTCTACTGTGTTTGAAATCCTTAAAGTCTTGGGCCCTCGGATGAGGTCCAAACTTTCAGCATGGCACAGGAGGCCCTTGTCCCTCTCACTCCACTCCCATCTTCCCCCTCAAAAGTCCCAGCCACAGTGACTGTCCCTTGCCCCAAAGAGGACCTGCTCTCCCATGCCTTTCTGCATCGTTGCAGAAGCCACCATGTTGGAACACATTTCATCTTCCTCCCCCAGCCTCACCCCTTCTTACTCCTCTAGAACCCAGGTTAAGTTTATCTCCTCCAGGAAACTTATCTGAGCCCATTTAGGAGCCCAGTTCTGTTCTGTCTGAATCCGTGTTTCCCTGCAGCAGCACGTCTCACACTGCCCTACAACAGGCCTGTTTACCTGTCAGCCTCCCAAACCAGACCATGGACCCAGTGAGGGCAGATCTCCGTAGCCTCTGCCCCACAGGCCAGTCCATTAAATAAATGCTTGCTAGAAGGAGGAAAGACAGAAATAAATTGCCCTTTGGTTTCAAACCACCAACTGGCCATATGCAAACGAAGCAAAAGTATTTCCTCTACTTGCTTTGGTGGAGTGGAGAGGCAAAGAACTGGGTCTCCTATTTATAACGAGAGGAACATATACCTCTATTACAGTGCAAGATGGCTTAGTTGGGAAACTAAGTAAATAGCCAGCGCCTATGACTGCACCTGGGCACACCTTTTGTCATGCTTGTTGGTTTTAGATAATGCAACATAAACTCAGGATAGTAGCTTTCCCGCTGTGTGGACACAACAGGTAGAGACTTGGCTTAACCTTCAAGTCCCACAGCATACAGGGCCTGACAGGAAGCAGGCATCGCCCTAGTCAGTCTCCTTGTTAGACTATAAACTCCCAGTGGGCAGGGCCAATACTGGGCTCACAGTCTGGGCCTCAGTTCACAAGGCCTGGTGCACAATGAGGACATTAAATAAGATTTGTGGAATGGGATGGAATGTCGGATGGAAAAGTGAACTCCGCAGGTCGTCTCTCCTCCGCCTTCCATTCCCATCCTCTCCTAGCACAAAGTCTCCCAGAACTTGATGCTTTCGCCTCACAAGGGCTTATGGGAATTCTCTGCGCTCCAGAAGGCAGAGACCACCAAGTGTGTTCCTCAGGAGGGCAGAGGTCACAAACAATCACGGGATTTGATGAAGCTGCCCCCAAAGACCACACTGACCAAAAAGAAAACGTCTCTGCCCTTCAGCTGGGAGTTTTAGGCAGATTCGCAGTTCTTTGGTTAAAGGCGTGGATTCTCCCAGTTGTCTGTTCTTGAAACGCACGTACTCCCAAGAAGGGGCAACCCTTAGAGCACTGGCCGCCCCTGGGGCTGACTACACCAGGCCCCGGCCACCAGGGAGCTGGCCTTTGAAATCGGAGAAGGCTGATTTTGGGACCCAGGACAAGGGCCCGGCGCCCGAAGGGGCAGCCCTGCGCGCCGGTGGGGGCGGGGGGCGGTGTGTGTGCAGGGAGGAGCTGCGGGCCGGCCGCGCCTGCCCCCTCTTCCTCCCTTCCCTGAAGCCTCCTCTTCCCCCTGCCTGATAGCGGGGCCCGGCCGCCGCTGACCGGTGCTCTCTGCCTGACGCCGGGAGGTGGGCACCGCAAGGTCTTCCTTCCCTCCCCGGTCGCCTCCAAGGGCGCAAAAGGGAGGAAAGGCACCGCCTTGCTCTGGCCCGCTGCCCCAGGACGCGCAGGTGCGGGGAGGAGGCGGTGGCCGCGGCTGCACCTCACCTTTCCAGTCCACGGCGCCCGAAGCCCTCCTTCCTCCGAGGCGGCGGCTCCCGGGCGTCCCAGGGCGAGGGCCAGGGCGGCGGGGCTGCGGCGCGGGGGGCACCCGGGGGGCCGTCCCGCCCCCGGCTCCGGCGGGACTTTTCCCAAACTCCTAGTTCATCTGGGCGGTGGCTCCCGGCCCTTCGTCTGTCCTGGCGGGGGTCTCGGTCCCTCGCCCTGTCCCGGTCCCCTCGCCGGTTCCCGTCCCGGCGCCCGGCCCCGTCCCCGCGTCTGTCCCGCTGTCGCTCGGGGTGGCGGTCTCGGTCCGAACGGGGCTGCCGGGCCGGGTCCCGCTCTCTCGGCCGAGTTCGGGGCTCGCGAGCCTCCGACGGCTCCTCCATGGCCCGGCTCCGCGTCCCCGCCCGGGAGCGACCCGAGGGCGACAACCTACCACAGGTTCCCGGGGCAGGTGGCCAAGCCTGGGGGGCGGGACGCTCACCTGCGCGCACGCGCGCCAGCTCTGCTGGGAGGCGGGAAGGGGCGCCCCTGAGCTCGCGCGCCGGCAGGGGGCGTAGCTGAGCGCGCGTCCAGCCCTGCGACGGCGGGGGGCGCGGGGGGCGCGGGGGGCGCGGGGG